>CAUYRH010073942.1:0-34079 GCA_963574655.1 Perodicticus potto
CAAACAACAATGACAGCTGCAACCAAAAAATGGCCGGGTGTTGTGGCGGGCACCTGTAGTCCCAGCTACTTGGGAGGCAGAGGCAGGAGACTCGCTTGAGCCCAGAAATTGGAGGTTACTGTGAGCTTTGATGCCATGGCACTCCCTCCAGGGTGACAACTTGAGGCTCTGTCTCAAAAAAAAAAAAAAAAAGACAGTTGAGTTAGAGCCAATTAGAGCTATTTCTAGAGAATTCATCCCAGAGATTAAAAGTATGTAATTTATTTTACATATTTTTAATAAGCTTTAATTCAAATCCAAAATTCCTATCTCAGTTTTAGAATCCACTGTGGAAGGAATCCAAACTAACACTGAACCTTCCATTTCACATTTTTGCACTCCTACATCTCTGTTTCCAGAGCTATGGTCTTCAGATCAACGTGGCATCATATTCCACGTATCAGCTCTCTAAGAGTCAGTGCTTTGGGTTTGCCCTTTGACAAAGCAAACAATTTTGGATGGCAGTGGTTTGTGAGATTGTATAAATACACACTGAACATCCACAAAAAAAGAGTGCATGCCAGAGAGAGAGAGCGCGCGCGCGCACAAAGAAGAAGAGGAAGCAAAATAATCTGGGACAACATTTCCCAAAATATTTTCCATGGAAGAGTTGTTTCTACAGAGTTTTAATTAATATTACTCTGAAAACCATCCTGGCTGGGCACGGTGACACATGCCTATAACCCTAGCACTCTGGGAGCTGGAGGCAGGTGGATGGCCAGTTCAGGACTTAAAGGCCAGCCTGAGCAAGAGCAAGACAGCTACGAGAGAGGCTGAGATAAGAGGATCACTTGAGCCCAAGAGTTTGAGGTTACTGTGAGCTAGGCTGATGTCATGGTACTCTAGCCTAAGGCAACAGAGTGAGACTCTGACTAAAAAAACAAAAAATCCTAATGTCAAATAAATTTTGGAAATGGTAGGTTACTTACAGAGTAGAGAGGTATACTGCACATACCCGTGTTTCTGTTGTGCAAAGAGGAAAACGTATCTTTTTTCTATAACTGACCTCATCTTGGTTTTCGAGCCTTTGTTCCCACCAATAGGAAAAAAATTAAACTTACCAGTCAAAAGTACCTCAGTCTTATCAGTTTTGAAACAGTCTCTTTTAAGTAAATATTTAGCTAACTCAAAGTTCAAAGTCCCTGTCAGAGCTTTTTCTCCCCTCTCAAAGGGTCTCACCCCCTCTGACATCCCAAGATGGCTCCTGGGCACAGAAGCAAAAGCACGTATCGCCATGGCAGATGAAGGGCAGGGACACTACTCTGCTCTGTGCTGTCCTCTGGATGGTCCTCCATGACCTTTGCTGGGATGGACCCACTGTCTACCAGAATTACATAGAGAGATTGATAAGAATACAGATTTGCAAGTCCTTCCTCTGGATGCATTGATTTAGGGAAACTGGAATGAAACCTATGTTTTCAACAAGTTTCCCAGAGGATTCTGAAATAGTCAAGTCAAAGCATTTGTGAACTATTAGCGTACTCCATCCTATTTCCTTATCAAGTTTGAACTTCCTGCTCTATTGTAAAATAGACTTGTGACCTATTTTCTCACATGAAGGTGTATGTACATGTTCTCACCATCCGAAGAGTACATAGAAATGGCAAAAAAAGAAAAAAAAGGTAATATGTACATGATTTACCATTGTTATAATCTTTATTCATTTTGAGGCATACTGAACAGAGGACATATGATATCCGCAGTGAATCTCGGCACTATTAGCAAATATGCTGATACTATAATTAAACTATAGTAACCATAAAATTTTCAAAGCAGAACTGAGGAAACAAAAGGAGAAATAGGCTCCTTTGGTATTAATTCCAGTTACTTCAATGCCATGAAGAAGGGGGAGGTTCTAAGAAAAGCCACACAAATTCTGTGTGAGGAAAGAGGAACAGTTTGGTAAAGAAAGAAAAAAAAAGAATTAAATGAATTTAATTTTAATAAAATTTACCTTTGTTATAATAAAAACTTCATTTACAATCCTGAAAATTGTATCTCATTTTAAAGGCTGCTGGTAAAAGAAATTTGGTAATGTCTTTCTATAATTGTGTACCTTAAATATTACATAAAATATTTTCTGTTCCTCTCATATTTATAGAATGAAGTTTATAGATCACTCTTGAAGCATTGTTAAGTATTGTATTTAATGAACAAATAAGGGGTTTTATATCACAAAGTCGATTTCAACAAAATTGCTACCTAAAAAAGCTTTACATTTCAAATCCCATTAAGTAAAATTTAAGCTTATAAAGTCTAATCTGAAATATTATGTCAACTTATTTTTTCAAGAAGGCCTTAACCTGATCTATCAGGCAGAAGGTATTTGGGACTATGGCTACACACAAGTCCCAGATTTCAGTAGCTTGACCACCAAAGGTGCTTTCTTGTCCATAGACATGTCCATCATAGGTCAGGGGATGGGAGGGGTTCTGCTGGTCTATCCTTCAGGGGCCAGGTCGACAAGCTTCCATCTCAAAAATATGCTTCTAAGGCCTCCACATGCAGAAGGAAGGAAATAGGAAATATGAAAAATCATGACAAATTTCTGCTCCTTTCATTGTCAAAGCAAATCACATCATCACCCCTAATTTCAAAGGGGTGGAGGAAAGTAATCTTACCACCTGCCTTCTAGGAGGAAAGCTAGAGTATTTATGCCAGCCCTATTGACTATCACTCTTTCCTTTGCTTTTTAAAACCTTTGGACTTTGGCACCAAATAACTATCCATACTGTCTCCCTGTCTGAGGGACTCATATTATCAATCTAATAAATGTGTATACTGTATAATGTTTGTTATACAACAAAAAGCCCATTTCATTATTTTAGAACCATTGTATTAAGCAACGTCTCCTTTATTTTTCTTAAACCAACATCTCTAGTATAGCTACTTTGGGCAGTCAGTGTACTGTATATAAGTTTAAAGAAAAAAGAAGTTGGTAGCTCAGTGTGGGAGAGATAACTACCTGTTCACCAAAGACTGACGACCCTCCCCCACCACTGTAGGGTAAAGCTGTTGCTGAGATGCAACAGGGGGTATATTTCTCAGACCTCTACTCTTACAATAGGTGTGGTCACAGAGCTGAGTCTGGCCAATGAAATGTAGATGAAAGTGACATTTACCACTTGCAGACCCAGCCCATAAAACCTCCCACAGCATCAGAGGCTGCAGGTGCTGATGCCCAAGGATACCTCAAAGCCACACGTTGGAAATGACAGAGTCCTGGTTATCTTGGTCTCCAAATGGTTACATGATGCAGAAAGCATCCCCCACCCTGCTGGAACAAATATGTTAAACCTTTTATAAAAAGATAGTTATTTTTAAAATGTATAAAATAAACTTTTACTATGATATATAAACTTTAATAGTGATGAATTAGAAAAGTAAGTTAATAAAACACTCCAAAAGTGTGAATTTTTTTAAATTTAGGGGTTGGCCTTGACAATTACAGGGTCACCGAATGTAATACCCTAGGTATCTACTAATCTCTCTCCATTGTCTTCTTTTTATTATCGGGATTCCTGTACTGCCTGATTAGAACAGAATTTTCTGTCAAGTGAAGGAAGAACTGCATTGCCATAGAGGAGTTTGGAAAAGGCAACAAAGGTATGACTGCCTGTTTCTGGTTTTGTAAAAGCCTTCACTTACGGGCGGCGCCTGTGGCTCATCGAATAGGGCGCCGGTACCGAAGGTGGAGGGTTCAAACCTGGCCTCAGCCAAACTGCAAAACAGAAACAATAGCTGGGCATTGTGGTGCACGCCTGTAGTTCCAGCTACTCGGGAGGCTGAGGCAAGAGAATCGCCTAAGCCCAGGAGTTGGAGGTTGCTGGAAGCTGTGACGCCACGGCACTCTACCAAGGGCAATAAAATGAGACTCTTTCTCTACAAAAAAAAAAAGCCTTCACTTACCAGCACCACTCAATACAGAGACAAAGTATAATCATAACATTAGTAACTGCCTAAGGCTAGAGGGCCATATTCTCAGTGTCTCATGATAGAGATAATTTGTAATACCTGAAATCGGAAGCACAACAGTACTTAGATTTTATCGTGTTCGCTAAAGCTCTATTACATTATGCTATGGATTTGACAAACTTATTTTCTTTGAAGGATGCAAGGCCCCAGAGGAGAACAGAGCTTAAGGTACCTAGATGGAAGGAACAAAGTACTGAGTGAATGCTTAGAACAGTGCCTCCCCACAGAACCTGCATGGGACGATGAGGAGAGAAAGAAGCCACTGAGATTTTGTTATACCAATTAACACAGTTAGAATACCCTAATGGGTATATTAGGACTATTGAATTTGTCTCTTGAGAACTATGTGACAGATTAAAACTAGCAGGGAGGGGATGCAGATGTGTATGTACTTCAGAGGAAGGAAAGGCTATTCCACCTTGTACAAGTTGACACTACACTGGAGTGTCAACTTGAGCCTACCAATTTTAAATGAACAATTCTGATATTAATGAAACGTCTTTATAAAGGGCTGGCTATATTCCTGCATAAGGAATAGAATTGTCACTATCTTAATAAAGCATAACTTCTCTTTAACAAGAGAAGCTAGGTCAAGCATTTGAAGATGCTTTTGTGATACTGAGGCAACATTCAACCACAGATCTTCAGTACTCCCCAGATTACAAAAATTACCTGGCTTTCACTAACCATTGTCCTCACATCAGAGGAACTTTCCACTGCTACAGAATATTGTCTACCGAGGACCCTGTATGTAACTAGTGAGCCATGATAAACAGTGCCACAGTGTTTTGAAGGCAATATTCATCAATCTCTGCAGAACATAGCTGAAAACCAGCTGGTGCAAACTGCTCTACTCCAACACAAACAGGGAAAGGCAAGAAGCAGCTCTGACTATTTGAACACCTTCATGAATCCCTGTATAATCCTGAGATGGCATCTTGTATTCAGCGGGTAAATAAAACCAAAGGCATCTTCCAGTTTGTATCAAAAAACAAAGAAAACCTTGCCTAACTTTGGGGAAAAAGAAAAGGCAACTGGAAGACTGTGACTTATCACAAAATGGCCAGGGCACTTAGGAATTATGGAAGAACTGGGAAAATCATCAAAATCCAGAGGAAGCTTACTTACCAAATCAGTGAGGCCATTCTCCAAAGGTTCTCTCCGTCTTATTTCTTGGGGAAAGAGAATTTCTGCTCAGTATGTCCCACATGATCAAGAATATCTCAGTTTAAATAACTGGAATGCAAGTTATAACTATGCATATACCAATTAGCATGAGCTAAATGAGCTAAGTCACCCTGGCTGCTAAACGTACTTTCACATTTTATGGTTTCTTTTCAACAGAAATCCATCCCTATAAGCTTCAGGATTTATCTATCTCTGTATCTACCTATCTATCGATCTCTCCCCCACTACTGTCTCTCTCTGTCACTCCGTCTGTCTCTTTTTTGTCCTGCCTCGACTCTGAAAGAATTTTTTATTTTTTTCCGTGAAGACTCCAGAAGTTTTTGTTTCTTAGGCTTTTTGTTTTGTTTTTGTTTTTGTTTTTTAAGCTACCCATCATGAACTAGAATTCAGAATTTTTGCTTAAAGCAAATAATGAAGGGGAAAAACAAAACAATTAACTTTATCTTTTTGTTTTGTTGGGTTTTGTTTGTTAAGAAACCAGAAGAGATAAGCCAGGCACCAGGTCTTACCCCTGTAATCCTAGTAATCTGGCATACCGAGATTGCTTGAGCTCAGGAGTTCAAGAGCAACCTGAGCAAGAGGGAGACCCCCTTTCCCACCTCCATTTCTGCTAAAAATAGAAAAACTAATTAGGTGTAGTAGCACTTACTTGTAGTTCCAGCTACTCAGGAGCCTGAGGCAAGAGGATTGCTCAAGCCCACGAGTTCGAGGTTATAAATTATGATGCCATGGCACTCTACTCAGGACAACAGAGTGAGACTCTGTCTCAAAAAAAAAAAACAAAAAACCAAGGTTAAGTAAAAAGGAAGAAAAATAAAGAAACTAGGGATGCTGCTAAATCTTTTGGGTTTGTTTGTTCTCCTATTTTTTTGTTGTTGTTATTAAGACAGAGTCTCACTGTGTCACCCTTTGGTAGAGTGCTATGGCATCACAGCTCACAGCAACCTCAAACTCTTGGGCTTAAGCAATTCTCTTGCCTCAGCCTCCCAAGTAGCTGGGACTACAGGTGCCCGCCACAACACCCGGCTATTTTTTTGTTGTAATTGTCATTGTTGTGTAGCAGGCCCGGGCCGAGTTCAAACCTGCCTGCCTTGGTGTATCAAACCTGCCTGCCTTGGTGTATGTGCCTAGCACCCTAGCCACTGAGCTACAGGTCCTGAGCCTTGTTCTCCTATTTTTATGTCTATAATTGCATCCAACAATTAATTTTATTATTGCTATCTTTTATCAAATAGCATATAATATATATATTAACTTGGTAGGAAATTCTGCCAATAAATAATTTTGTGTTTCAAATGATCAACCCAGATCATACCTGTAATCCCACCACTTGGGAAGGACAAGGCAGGAAGAGCACATGAGCCCAGGAGTTGGAGGCTGCAGAGAGCTATGATTGTGCCCTGCACTCCAGCTGCAGTTTGGGTGACAGAGTAAGGCAGCCCCTGCCTACCTTTTCTTAAAAAAAAAAAAGAAAAGAAAAGAAAAGGGACTTCAAATAATTAAGTCCTAGAGACTAAATATCTTTGCTTTTTCTATTTTCTATGCAACCATTTACCACTTTCTTTTTATTTTTCAGTAGTTAAATGTGAACCTATGTAATCACTTTCTTTTAATTAACAGTGCCAGTACAGATGATTTATTGTTGTTGTTTTTTAAGCCATTTACAAGAGGACACATGATTTGATTTGTGTATTGATTTAAATATTTTCCTGTCACATATTTAGGTGAAAAAAAATCACTCTTTCCCTCCCCCCCATGCTTCCTTGTCTAAGAGAAAAAAATTACTGCATATATATTTGATGGCTTTTTTAAAAAGTCAAGAAATCAATTACAAAAAATGATTGCATATGATACAGTATTTAGTCCAAATCAAATTTGTGGCTTTAAAAACTTCAGTGGAAGTAATTTTCCATGTCCCTTGCTCATTTTGTTTTCTTCTCTGCTTCTCTTTTGACCCATTAAAAAATCTCTACAGTTACCAGCCTAAGTGCCCATCAACACATGAACAGATTAATAAATTGTGGCATATGTATACCATGGAATACTATTCAGCCATATAAAAGATGGAGACTTCACATCTTTTGTAAAGGAACAGTTTTACACTGTTAGTGGGACTGCAAACTAATACAGCCTTTTTGGAAAAAGTATGGAGAATCCTCAAAGAACTCAAAATAGTCCATCCGTTTGATCCCATAATCCCATTACTAGGTATCTAGCGAAAAGAGAAAAATTCCTTTAATCAAAGATACTTGCACTTAAATGTTTATTTCAGCTCATTTTACAATCAACTCCAGTGCCCAACAACCCATGAATGGATTAATAAACTGTGGTGTATGTACACCATGGACTACTACTCAGCCATAAAGAAGATGGAGACTTTATATCTTTTGTATTAACCTGGATGGAATTGGAGAATATTCTCATTAGTAAAGTATCTCAAGAATGGAAAAGCAAGTATCCAATGTACTCAGTACTAATATGACGGCTGTAGACAAACTAATACATGCCCACACAGAAGAGAAACCCGATTTAATTCAAGCTGGGGAAGGAGGGAGGAGGGAAGTGGATTAGTGTGCTCTCACCTAAAGGGCACAAGTTAAGGGTGTATGGCACACCTCCTGGGTGAAGAGCTCAATCACAACTTGGATTTTACCTACAAATGCAAACAATGTAACCTAGGGAAAGAAATAAACTAGCAGGGCGGGGAAATGACATGTTCAGTATGCCCTAATAAAGCTCTTATTTCGAAAAGAAAGCAGAGGGGCTTTAGAGATGCACGGCAACCTTCCTCTACTCTATTCCTAACGTCTTCAATTTGGTTCTTCATAACTGTTTACCAACGCCTAAAAGTGAAGGCCACTCTACCTGCCCTGGCTCTGTCAGGAATGCCATGATTTGACCACAGCTGTCCCTGCGCCCTCAGTAGGGACAACTTAAGTGAATTTCACTCTTCTGAATTTTGGCTGCCTTACACTATTCCTTCTGCTGGAATGCTCTTTGCCCTCACCTCTACCTGGGTGGAATTCTGCCTCTTCTCCCTGCCACTCCTATTGAGCCCTTCTCTCTGAAAGGCTCAGCTGGGAAAGGCAGCATTCTGCTTTGTTTCCTATAACCTGTTCCCCAAACAGCTCTAAGGACACATCTTGCTAGGCCCTTGCGTGATTATGATGATGATAGGTGAACATCTTCTCTGCCCTGCTGAGCTGCAAGTTCCTTGCAGACAGGTACTCCCTGTGCCATTATATGAAAGATATTCAGTAACAAACATTAAATCAGTGCAGGAACAAATGCATTTATTGCAAAGTCCGTGATTAATTCGATGGCAGTCTACGTCAGCTTGGATGGGAGATCCTTTCCCTCCAGATGAGTCCAGATGGGATCATGTTTCCTTTATGACTTTCTGCCTAGCCCCACCACCCTCTAAAAAGATGAAGCTACTGGGCCGAGGTCAGAGCTTGTGAGAGGCGGGCAGGACAGTTCAGAACTGGTCTCCACCTGACACATCAAGATTCACATGGAAAAGAATCCACCAAAAATGTAGAGGGGGCAAAAAAGCACTCTTGATGGTTCAATAGAGTGTGGAAAATACCTTACATTTTAACCATTTTTAAGTAAAAATATCTTTCAGTAAAACTATTTTTGAAGTATAGCATGCATGACCCTGGAGTGCATAGCTTGACAAATTGTCACAAAAGGATCACAAGTGTAGCCAGCACTCCATCAAGAAACACCAGCAGCAGCCCAGAGGCCCCTCCAATTCGAGTCAGTACACTTGTAAAAGAAAAGAAAGGGATGCAAGAGGGAAGGAAGACGGAGAAAAAAGACACCAAATGGAGATTCCCAGCATGGGTTTTCATTAATCAAAGAGTATGAGAAATGCTGTGACTGAGGCAGGCACACCCCTGGGGACCTCGAGCCCTCACTGAGACACACCCAGCAGGGTATTTCCTGATCTGCAATAAACTCTCATGTGATTAAACAGACACATAAATGGGTAATTCCAGAAATTGCAGACCGATCTTTGCGGGTAAAGAAGATTCCTAGTAGGTCCAGAGCAAGGCAGATAAAGAGACCACCCTGCCCACCTGTGTCCTGCTGGGATGGTCGCTGAGGTCCGCTAGGTCCTGGTCTGTTAGCCGCAGCATGCTACAGAGGCTGCTGGAATAAAGTTGAATTTTGCTTGAAAAAAAAGAGGAAGAAAAAGAAGGTCCTGCAGGGCTGTGACCTGGCAGCGTCCCCCTCCCACTCCTGGGGGACGGGAAAGATTCGGCTCTGGCCAGGCCAGCCCACCATCCCACCCCAGCCCGGCTGCACTGCAATGCCGTTTTTCTGAACTTGGAGTGGTGGAGCATCCACTTGGCTTCCTTCCAGTGGGATGTGACTCCTGCCAGACTCAGAACTAAGGAGCTAGGGCTTTGGAGAGGCCTGAGAAGCAGCTCCTGTTATAATGTGCCCTCCAGCCTCAAGACCAGGGCTCTGAGTGCGGGCTGCATCCAAGCTGGTCTAGGTCTTCCTCTTCCCTAGGACTCTCTGCTATTCCCTTGAACAGGAAAAATCCCATGAAGAAAGGAAAGAGAGGAGGTGGTTTGGACACTTCCCTCCCGAATTGTTAATAGCTTTGTCAGAATCAGGGGGTGTAACTGGTACGTAAAGACAGGTAGGTAGCTGATGAGACAGGGACAGGTGTGTAGGCAGATAATTCTGATGGCAGGGCCCGGGGATGGGTCTGGATACCCTTTATAAGGGAGGTTCTCTTGCTCTCCTGGACACAGTACAGGCGGCCTTTAGCCTGACATTTTGGTCAGTATTAGGAAGTGAACAACAAAGAAAACTATTGAATTCCATCATGCAGAAGATGGAATCCCTGGGGATCCCTTTTAATGTTAGTCAAACCAGGTTCATTCCTAAGTTTCACATTCTATGGACCCTTCTTCCTCCCGTTTCATGCTCTGAGGTTTGAAGAAGAGGCAGACTGCAGGGATTTAGGTTAGGTGCTTAAATGGAAGGGAGGGGCAGTCTGGGGTTTGTTGGTCTGGGAGATTTTGGCACTACCACTCAGAATTCCTGTTGCTTCCTGTAAATGCAGAAGAATCCAATGATTTTCAAAAAGAAATACCCTAAACACAAATATTTATTGAGGCCTTAGTTTTATATGTCCCAAGCCCTGTGTAAAACCCCAAGGAATATAGTGGCTGAATACAGAGCAGTCCCTCAAAGAACTCCATCTGGTAGGCAAGACAGCCAAGCAAACAGCTGTGCTGCCCTGGGACAAGCATTAGGACATCGCCCCGTACCAGCTCTGGCACTGGGGGCAAGTCACTTAACTTCTCTATGCCTTGCTTGTCATCTGTAAATGGGGATAATAGTCATCATGCCCCTCTCCTTGGGATGTTGTGAGGATTCAATGAATGAATGCATGAAAGTTCTTGTAAAACTCAGAGAAAGGGTTATAAAGAATTTGTACTTGGTGGTTATGGTATTATTCTTATTGTGGAGGTTACTCTGACAGGGGAAAGCTGCCCTAACCTGATGCTTTCCTAAACCAGATGCCCCCCAGGAGAGGTTCCTCACACTGAGTATTGATAAAGCAGCCAGTCAAATGGCTGAGGGGATGAAAGATGGAAAGAAGAAAGAAGACAATCCAGGGTGGGGAGAGGACAGAGGGAGCAGGACACAGAGGCCCAGACACGTGGAGGAGCCCAGGAGTGAGAGGAGAGATCCATTTAATTCAGTCGTGGATGGGATTTGGATGAGGCAGAGAGTTAAGGAAAGGTCATACATGACAGATCATAAAATGTCTAATGTATCATGTCAAGGAATCTGGATCTTTAAAAATAAATTTTCAGGAAAATATTTTCTGGAAATTTGTGAAGTGCATACTAATTTGTATAAACAACATTTAACTGAACAAGAAAATTTAAAAAGTGTGCTCAGTAATCAATTTCCAATAACAAGAATGGTGAGACCAGGCACAGTAGCTTATGCCTATAATCCCAGCACTTTGGGAGGCTGAGGTGGGAGGATCACTTGAGGCCAGGAGTTCAAGACCAGCCTGGGAAGGAGGAGCAAAAATCTACCTAAAGGGTACAATGAACGCTATTTGGGTGATGGGCACACCGATAGCCATGACTCGGGCATTACAGAAAGTAATCCATGTAACCAAAAACATCTGTAGTCCCTTAATACTTTGAAATTAAAAAAATAATTTAAAAAAAATGCCATCCTGGGCAGTAAAGTGAAACCTTGTCTCTACAAAAAAATTTTTTAAAAAATTAGTGAGGCATGGTGATGAAGACCTGCAGTCCTAGCTACTCAGGAGATTGAGAGGCAGGAGGATCACTTGAGTCCAGGTGTCCAAGTTTGCAGTGAACTATGATCACACCACTGCACTCCAGCCGAGGCAACAAAGCAAAACCCTGTCTCTTAATTTTAAAAAAAAAAAAAAAGGATGGTGAATGAAGTGGAATGCCCCATAGGCACCTGGATCTGACTATACATCCTTGGGGTTCTGTTGACTGTGACTGATTTCCTGTAGCTTTTCTCAGAACCTGGAATGGCTCCCCTCTAAGTATAGGGTATGATAAAAACCTACCTCCCTTATAGCACTAAAGCTATGGCAGAGGTTCCCTTGAACCTCCCCAGCACCCTTTGTCCTTACTTTCAAAGCCATATTCTTGTGGGGTCTACCATTCTCGGGCCAGCCAGGAACTCGGAGGTAAATCCTGATTGGCTTAACCCGGTCACAGAATTCTATCCCCTTTCCACTGAAGTGGGCTGAAGTATAGATGGGCACTTACTACAATTCTGGCTAGAGAGATAAGGGAACCCAGGAAGCTTCTGGGAAAGTTTTCCTCTCCCTGAAAAACAAACACACAGATGACATGGTCTCTTCTTTTTCTCTGTTATGTGTTCATATGGGATACCTGGAATTGTATGTCCTTGTAGCATCTAACCCAATATCTTACATCGTATAGTTAGATAAGATTTTGTTCCGTTGAAAATTGAAGATTTTTAAGAACTTCCTATGAGATAAGTAGGGTGGTTCTTATCCCTTTGGTAGATTAGGAAGCCAAGGCAGATGAATTGGCATATATTAGGCCTAAAAACTGAGCAGGAGTACACTTAGGTCTAGTGATTTCTAATGTTTCTACAATACCAAGATGTTTCTCTTTAGTCTTACTAAACACAGATGAAAAAATATTGGGCACAGCTTCATGAAAGTTTGCCTTTGTGCCCAAAGCAAGGTATGAAGATTAATTAAACCATTCGATTATATTGAAATGAAAGTATATAAGCCATCTGATGCTGAGCTGAAAAAACCTGAAAAGGTGGATTGTAGTGCTTCTTCAAGCTGAAAGATACCCTCATGTCTGAGTCAGGTAGCTCCTCCAACCAGGACCAATAACCAATAGCAGAGCCTCCCAACCTGTGTGCCCTAGGCAGTGAGGGCTTTGGGGATCTAGGCATTGTCTCATGCTTTTAGGAACCTCCTCATTTTAACCCAGCGTGCCATACACATGTCACGACTATTTACCTGTGCCAAGACCTGAAATAAGTGTGGGAAGAACACACTTGCTTTGTCATGCACGTCTTCACAGCTCATGTTGCTCTTTCTCAAACTCTCCCTTCCAGTGAACTGATCTGTTCACTGTCCCCCAAATACCTTGCAGCTGGAGGACCCTCCCCTGTGATTCCTCTTGCCTTGAATCCCGGACCTTCCCTTTAATATTTAAAATAATTTTTTTTAAATCCTACCCAAAGTGATCACCTTGAGTCACCTGTTGGGTTACATAATTAAAGTTATATAACATGGTTAAACCACTTGGACTTGACAGGTGATCACATTGCATGTTTTGTTTCTCCAGTAGGCCATAAATAATCTCTCTGAAGGCCACTGCAAAGAGCCTTCCTCATCACAAATAATGAATTCTTAATCTGTTTATTATCTTTGATCCTTCGTACTGTCTTCTTATTTTCTACCTTGTCATTTCTGTGGTAGTTGGATGTGATGTAGAGGACCAGACACTTTGATTATTTTTTTTCCCACCCAAAATATATTTTATGTCTACAGATTCACAGAAGGGAAAAATAAGAGACATGTTAGTAAAACAAGATAATGATGAGGTGTTGGGGTTTTCTAAACTAAAAATTCCGGGTATAAAATATTCTTACTAGTAAAGAATGCCTCTGCATTGAGGAAGTGTCTACACAGAGGAAGGAAACATTTGCCATTACTTCTCCCTGGGAATATTTACTACATATAGTCAAATTCTAGTGAGCTATATTAAGATTTGGAGAAGAGCAGGGTACTTTCAATCTCAAACCATCAATAAAGCCAAAGTATTTGCAAGTTTAGTCACGGAACAAACAACTTTTGCGTAATCAAATTAGCTGAATAGTTCCTTCAGAAGCAAGGAGACCCAAGTGGCTGAGTCTACTATTTCTGGAATAACATGCATGTGTGTCTGGTGCCAGATTGGGACTTAGCTCCCTGGAACTGACTGCACCAGGACGGGGAAAAAAATCTGTTGAATGGTCTGGGAAATGGAACTGGCCAAGCTCAAGGTCCCTCTGAGGTCAGCCGCCCAACCCCTCCTACCATCCATGTATCCTCCCACATTCTGGGTAAAAGACAGGTTGGCAAGCTCCCACATCGTGGCTTGGTGGCTACAGTGTGGTGGTCTTCCCTCAGGACCAACCAAGAAGGCCAGCCTTGAGGCTTCTAAAGCTGCCAGCATCCCAAGGGAGTATTCCTATTTAGGAACAAACTCTCTGGGAAGCTGATATGCCTCCTCTAAATATTTGGGAGGCAGTCTTTGAATTAAATGATTTGCCTGCTGATGTCAACTATTAGAGTACTAGCAAAAAGTTAAGACCCAAAAGGCCTATGTGAATGGAGCTAGATCAGATCAAGCAATTACTTATTCTGATATCAGAGTAATCCAGAAGAATTCTTTTATACCTGCAAGAGACTTGTGAGGCCACCTTCATCCCACCTGCTGTCCCTGGAGCTCAGCTGGAGAGCATGAGTCTCCAGGACAGAGGATGAACTCTGGTACATGAAACTCTGAGATGGAGGGGAGGGGGCACTGGTTCAGGATCTAACTATGCTTGGGGTTCTAGAAGGAATTGAGGTCACCTGGAAGATACAGAGCTGCTCTAAAATAATTCAGGATGGATTTTCTATGTATTCTCTGTTCTCTGGGGAATGAGGCGCCATCTCCCCAGGCCTCTCTGCCAGACACTGTGACAGGCTTCAGCTCCCTAATCTCCCCTTGATACCAAGTAACCTCCTCGTTCATCTGCGGGCAATTAATCATTGCTCACAGTAAGCCTCCACCCTCAACACTCAGGATATTTTCTGAAACATTAATTTTTGTTTCAATAGTTGATTTCTTGTTTAGAATGTACTGCATTACAGTAATGATACTAAATATTAAAATCAAGATGCCTTATTATTCCACCTTCCATCTTAGAACTTGCAGCATCTCAGCCATGATTTGAAGGGCTCCTTACTGCGGTGTGTCACATTTACACACATACACATGCACTTGCTGAAGTACTTTCAGTTTGAGCCGGTGATATTTTAGGTCCCGAATGCTCTGAAAAAAAAATAAAGAAATCTCTTACCGAGCTAAGGAAGTGAGCTCCCAGTCCTACCTCTGAAAATATTCAGCTTGATAATTCAGTCCTCAATATTACTAGGTTTCTCTTCCCCCATCCATTGGCTACAGTGTATGAACAGGGTTCATTTGAATTCCCCTGGAGGAATAGGGTTATTTGGCCTTTAAAAGTCTCCCTAGCGGATATCTATTATTGTGGCTATTGAGCCTTTTCTTATACAGTGCTTAGAACTAGCTACAAAAATATTGCATTTGTTTATGCCTCACAATGGGTATTTTTAGTTTGGATCTATACAGTTTTAATTTGTCTCAGTCTCTACCAATTTTGGAAAAATTAGTTCAAAGAGTAAAAAAAAATAACTACAGTAAACACTGCTCACTCTCATGTTCTTCTGAGCTATAACAGGAAATGCATTTCTGACACTTTTAAAATGAGCAATCACACGTATAATCAACTTGGTTAAAACTTCCTTCCTGGTCACTGCAACACTTCCTCTGCATCTGGATATGAAGAGAGCCCCAGAAAAGAGGAAGAGTATAGAAGCACACTGGGTAGGTTTGAATTTGTTTTGTTTTCAAAAATTAAACAAATGATCCTTCAGCATCGTCGCCTCCGCTGCTTTATCAGGTATTGCTTCCTTCTATTTTTTGCCCTTTGTTGGATCTGACTCAGAATAGTGACACTTCCTTCTCAGCTAGGATGTTTTTATCTGGAAGTGTTGTCGGTTCTTGAGATGATACTACCACTGCATGTCTGTGTTTTGTTGTCCAGTCCAACCTAAACCGTGGATATCCACAAGGTTCCGGCAGTAGTTTTACAGGTGCAGCAAAGGTTTTTAGTTTTTGTTTGGGAAGAAGAGAGAGGGCACGGGAGCCTGAGCCATCCAGGCTTCACATTCTTACAGTGCATGCTCAGAGATTACTGTACTTAACAGTGTTTCATCGTCTTCTCATAAAAGGAGAAATCTTCATGGCCTCTACCATGAAGGAAACCAGTGAGTATTTAGTCAGCCTTCCCTTCTGCATCCTGTAAGATTATTTGGTGTCACTGAGGCAGATGTGACTGTTGTGTACTTGCACGTTGCTTAAATTCTGACATGTTTTATTTCAGGATACAATCAATATTACTGCACCTTAGAGTTCTCATCTTTGTTAGTTATTATATAATGCAGCAAAAGACTGAAATGAACATTTTAATGGACACTTCTTTGGAACAGTTGGTTTCATTTACTTAACTAAGGATAACTTTGTAGCATTTTAAGAGAAGGAATATTGAATTTAAAATTAAGTAAAGCCAAGATTTGAACATAAGTTCGGATCTAATGAAACTAGTCTTTCTTATCTTTTAATCAAACTCTCTTGTTTGGTTAAAAGGAGAACACCGAATGATTATTTCTTAAGGAAATAAGTCTTACTAACATTAGTTATTTGAGAGAGTGAATGATATTTTCTAAGGCAGTAATTTTTGTTTACTTAAACCAAAGTAAAAAGAATCAAAAAAGTGTTTTGATTCTTACTTAAATATAATGTGTGTTATATTGATAATAAATACCAAAATCAAATCCTTTATTATTCATCTTCCAATTGTAATACTTTCAGCACTTCAATCATTATTTGAAGGATTTCCTACTGTGGTATATCACATTTATACTTAAATGCTTCGTGAAGGGTACTTAAACATTTGGAGGAGGGGTGAATAAACTACCTGGAATAAATGTGTAGATTTGTGCTATAGAAATGAAAATATTAGAGCACAAAGAAGTTAAATAATTGGTTGGGGTCTAAACAGCAGGTCAGTGGAGTCTAAAAATCCTGGCTTCCATCCTGTGGTTCCTCACTGTGTAAAGTAGAGACAGATCAAACAAGTTGGTGCAAAGTTAAAATGACCCAAATGTTCACTCAACGAGCAGTACAGCCTTGGATGACTCCTCTAAGACACTGACCTAATATAGCAACGACAGCTAGAACTTTTACACATTTCATGATTCAAAATTTTATGCATCTGCAATTCGTTTTGATTGCAACTTTGCCAATTTTGATATTTTTGAGTTTTATGAATGAAATGACTAGTTTTCCTAAATAGAAAGGAAAAAGAAAAGAAAAGAAAAGAAAAGAAAGGCAGGAAACTGTCTAGGGAGTAGATCCTGAGTCCAGACAGTTTAAAAATAAGGAACGTGAAGCGGGGTTGAGTAAGGTGTCTGGGTTCTAAGAAGCGTGAGACTGAACAAGGAGGAAGTAGGTTCACGGCCTGTTTTCAGAGTGAGGTGTCTCAGGCCCTCACGTTGCACCTTGTAAACTCGGACGTGACTCTCACCTGCATTATTTTCCTCATCTATGTGGTTCGGTATACTTAAGAACAACAATTACTATTTTGATCTATTATGTCAGGCACTGTACTAGATGAATGTTTCACATCTCTTCTTTTATTAATTTTTTTAATTAAACAACAGTAGAGTGATCAACGAATGTCTACATAGCCATCACCCCTATTGAACAAGTATTACTTTAACTCTCACCTCCACCCTCTGAGGTATTACTAACCCATCTGAGAGACGAGCAACAGGCTCAGAGAATAATTAATTAGCCCAGGTGCCCAGAGAGTAATGAGCGAGGGCAGGATTCTAAGGCCCTCACTCCGAAGCCTGTGCTCGAGGCCCACTGTCCTTGGCCCCTCTGGGTCTTTGCAGGCCCATCAGTCTTCCGCACATTCTCTTCTGCTATCTCGCGGGAAAATGCGAAGTGCCGTTCTTGTGACAAGCCTTCTGTCCCTGCACCCAGGTCGCTTAGGGCATGGAGCTGGAGAACTATGAACAGCCCGTGGTTCTGAGAGAGGACAACGCGCGCAGGCGCCGCAGGATGAAGCCGCGCAGCGCCGCAGCCAGCCTGTCGTCCATGGAGCTCATCCCCATCGAGTTCGTGCTGCCCACCAGCCAGCGCCACAGTAAGAGTCCCGAGACGGCGCTGCTGCACGTGGCCGGCCACGGCAACGTGGAGCAAATGAAGGCCCAGCTGTGGCTGCGCGCGCTGGAGTCGAGCGTGGCCGCGGACTTCTACCACCGGCTCAGCCCCGACCACTTCCTCCTGCTCTACCAGAAGAAGGGCCAGTGGTACGAGATCTACGACAAGTACCAAGTGGTGCAGACTCTGGATTGCCTGCGGTACTGGAAGGTGCTGCACCGCAGCCCCGGCCAGATCCACTTGGTGCAGCGGCGCCCGCCCACGGAGGAGACGCAGGCCTTCCAGCGCCAGCTCACCGCCCTCATGGGCTACGACGTCACCGACGTCAGCAACGTGCACGACGACGAGCTCGAGTTCACGCGCCGCCGCTTGGTCACCCCGCGCATGGCGGAGGTGGCTGGCCGCGACCCCAAGCTCTACGCCATGCACCCCTGGGTGACGTCCAAGCCCCTCCCCGAGTACCTGAGCAGGAAGATCGTCAACAACTGCGTCTTCATCGTCATCCACCGCAGCACCACCAGCCAGACCATCAAGGTCTCCCCCGACGACACTCCCGGCACCATCCTGCAGAGCTTCTTCACCAAGATGGCCAAGAAGAAGTCTCTGATGGACATCTCTGAAAGCCAGAACGAGCGGGATTTTGTGCTGCGCGTCTGCGGCCGAGATGAGTACCTGGTGGGCGAGACGCCCGTCAAAAACTTCCAGTGGGTGCGGCAGTGCCTCAAAAACGGAGAGGAGATTCACCTGGTGCTTGACACGCCCCCGGACCCAGCCCTGGACGAGGTAAGGAAAGAAGAGTGGCCGCTGGTGGATGACTGCACGGGAGTCACCGGCTACCACGAGCAGCTGACCATCCACGGCAAGGACCATGAGAGTGTATTCACCGTGTCCCTGTGGGACTGTGACCGGAAGTTCAGGGTCAAAATCCGAGGCATTGACATCCCGGTCCTACCTCGGAACGCCGACCTCACAGTTTTTGTAGAGGCAAACATCCAGCATGGGCAGCAAGTCCTCTGCCAAAGGCGAACCAGCCCCAAGCCCTTCACAGAGGAGGTGCTGTGGAATGTGTGGCTTGAGTTCAGTATCAAGATCAAAGACTTGCCCAAAGGGGCTCTACTGAACCTGCAGATCTACTGCGGCAAAACGCCAGCACTGTCCGGCAAGGTGTCTGCAGACGCGTCCAGTTCTGAGTCCAGGGGGAAAGCTCAGCTTCTCTATTATGTGAACTTGCTGCTGATAGACCACCGGTTCCTCCTGCGCCGCGGTGAATATGTTCTCCACATGTGGCAGATATCTGGGAAGGGAGAAGACCAAGGAAGCTTCAGCGCCGACAAGCTCACATCAGCAACCAACCCAGACAAGGAGAACTCCATGTCCATCTCCATCCTTCTGGATAATTACTGTCACCCAATAGCCCTGCCTAAGCACCAGCCCAGCCCTGACCCAGAAGGGGACCGGGTTCGAGCAGAAATGCCCAACCAGCTTCGCAAGCAATTGGAGGCCATCATAGCCACGGATCCACTTAACCCTCTCACAGCAGAAGACAAAGAATTACTCTGGCATTTTAGATATGAAAGTCTTAAGCACCCAAAAGCATATCCTAAGCTATTTAGCTCAGTGAAATGGGGACAGCAAGAAATTGTGGCCAAAACATACCAATTGTTAGCCAGAAGGGAGGTCTGGGACCAAAGTGCTTTGGATGTTGGGTTAACCATGCAACTCCTGGACTGCAACTTTTCAGACGAAAATGTAAGAGCCCTTGCAGTTCAGAAACTGGAGAGCCTGGAGGACGATGATGTTCTGCATTACCTTCTACAGCTGGTCCAGGTAGGGATGTTGGTGTTATCAGCAGAACCCTCCTGCGAAAGAATTGATTTGCATGCACACAGGCACAGCATCCAGTTGTCCTCAGATGCCCTTTGTTCAGGGCTTTGTCATCAGTCAAAGCAGATCTGATGAAGCCACCTCAAAAAGTAGTGAACTGTCCCATTTACTTTTTTGCTGTCTTTGAGGGTTTGTGAGCAAGCATTTTAAAGACATTAGTACTTCACTTTTTAGGAGAATTGGCCCTGTGGGAATACTTTTTTCTCACTTATTATTTCAATGGTAGATTCCACGTATGAAGGCTTCCTCGTGCCAAGGCTTCAAGTGATTTTCATAGTTTTTGTATATTATTTCATTTTACTCTCATTTACTCAATTATGATGGAGGTCAAATTAGCATTTGCATTTTATTCATAAGGAAACTGAGGCACAAAAGGCTAAGTAATGTGCCCAAGGTCACATACTTTGAAAGAAGCAGACCAGGATCCCAAACCTAGGAGGTCTGTTTCCGGGCCCTGCTCTTTCTGCCATTCCCTTGACATCCTAGATTAGTCGGGTATTTGGAGGGTGTGGGGTAGATGGAAAAGGTCTTACTCTCTGCCTGTGTTTCCACACCAGTTCTCATGATGTTTCCTAGGGTCCTGGGAAGCTAAGCGATTTGCCTAAGATTTAGCTAGGGAGTTAAAGAAGGAAGGAACAGTTTTTTGACTAAAGCAGTTCGCAAGCTACACTGTACTGTTTGACAAGGAAAATGAAGTAAAGGAACTGGAATAGGAATGCTGTTTTAGAGCACAGACCTGTTCATTCATTAACTCAACAACATGTACCACTGAGAAGACTGGCATTCAATGAGTATTCACACAAATAGATGTTTTTTTGTTTTGTTTTGTATTTGAGACAGCGTCTCAAGCTGTCACCCTTGGTAGAGTGCCATGGCATCACAGCGCACAACAACCTCCAACTCTTGGGCTTAAGCAATTCTCTTGCCTTAGCCTCCCAAGTAGCTGGGACTACAGGCACCCGCCACAATGCCCAGCTATTTTTGTTGTTGTTGTTGCAGTTGTCATTGTTGTTTTAGCTGGTCCCAGCCAGGTTCAAACCCACCAGTCTTGGTGTATGTGGCTGGCGCCCTACCCACTGAGCTATGAGTGCCACCCACAAATAGATGTTTTATCCCAAACTGTGCCCAGTGCTTTGGGGAAAACTACAGAGTGCTATAAGAAAACAGAAATGCAGGGGACATCTAATTTAGATTGAGGGACCCATAGGCAGTTCTAAGTAAGAGATGTTTGTTCTGAGATTTTTAGGATTAACCAGGCTAAATTCAAGACACTAAACTGTCTAATCACTATATTGATAGGAAGTCTATGGCGTTTTCCAGTAAGCTTTTTGGATATTCCCAACTTCAATTCTGAATGTTTACCTTCCCATTAGTCAGATACTTGAAACATTACATTGGGCTTTTGCTTTTATCTATTAAATATATCCAATATTTTTTCTATCCACTAGTTCAAATACTGGCATAATACAAAAGAATTTTAGAATAATTAAAGGATTTTCAATTTTCTAGCTCTCCATAACAAAAACACCCAACAAATTTGCATGAGCTCTGTTTCAAATTGCAAGGCTACCATAAATATTCTTCATTGTCATTTTCATAAGGACACTTTACCGAATTGGCAAATGAATAGTGTTCTTGGAAACGTAATGAAAGCGGTGAATAAAATTAACAGTGAATTTGTGGTCTTAAATTTATAGAAGAGTAGTCATTTGTAAAAGTATTTGAGACAATTTAGGCTATAGTTAAATGACTCATTCCAGATCAAAATGGTGCCCTAGTTGAGATTTATATTGACTTTACAGAAGTGAAACATAAAGAAGGTCAGAAACACTCATATTAGGGTTAAAAACATAAAACGTTTCTAAATTGAGTACTGGTGGCTAAATAACCACATTCTCAGAATTAAGACCTTAGATGCAGCTATAAGGGCACCCATTTGACCACACCTAAGAAAAGCATTTTTGAGAACATGGGTATAATTGGAACACTGTGAAGTCAATATTGATCATTTTCAAACTGGAAAACCAGAGTAAAAATTGTAAATCCTACCGAGAAGCCCTGAGCACTACAATATAAATTAGAATGGGAATGTCTTCTGTTCCTTGGGGGAAAAAGGATAAACCATTTCTGTTGCAAGGGGAATATTCCTAAATATTTAATTTTAAGCCTCTGTCCATGTTTGACATCTATCTTCTAACTTCATATAAGCATTTGTAATAATCTAAACAATATTCCTTAGTCTTGCTACTTCAAAAATTATTAACTATTTCAAACTTGCAGGAAAGTATAGAGACTCATGTAGCGAATATTCATGCAAGCAAGATTTACTTATGTTTTTCATTTTATTGGTTCTTTTTCCTTAGTAATAGAGCTGTCACCTAAGTCAATATTCTCTATGTTAGCCATGAGACATGAAAACTACTAAAGACTAAAAATGAAGATCAACTTCTACACAAGGAAGCATATAAAATCAGGACTTTGGGACAAAAAGCTCTGCACACACCACCATAGCATGCTGTGTGTGGATTGATCTAGGCGATCGTTTGCTCTCCAGAGAGAAGCCAAAAAGGAAAGTTGTCGCATAGGGCTTTTAGGATCTTCCCATCTAACAAATACATTTCTCTTCTGTAAGATGAAGAATACTTACATCTCTCTCCACTGTCCATTTTCCTTTTTATAACTTCTCTTTCCTTCCACTTTATAGATTTCTTATAGCTATCCTCATCTTTCTCCTCTACCCTTCCAGTAAAATCAGCAGACCCCTAATTGGAGCAAATTCTCTCTCCTCTTCACCTTTGCAGTTATCACCAGCACGTGACCCTGAGTCAGAAGTTCCGGCATCTAATCCATTTCTGTCTTCGGGTACTCTATAATCTTAAGCAAGTAGTTCATTCTGGTCCTCAGTATCCTGAGAAAGAAAGGAGATTAAATGAACTGGAGAGATTTGCATCACTTTAGCCATAAAAACCCTCTCAAGCAGAGCACCCGTTTTTGCTCCTTTCCTTTCCCTGATTCACCAACATAGAATGCAGTCCTACAAATGCTAATGTGTTCTTCCTTCAGGCTGTGAAATTTGAACCATACCATGATAGCGCCCTTGCCAGATTCCTGCTGAAGCGTGCTTTAAGAGTAAGTACTTTTACGTTGACAATAGCATGAAATTTTAAGTAGGCAGGAATTGACTGATAGACCTAGAGCATTAGTTTGAAAAATTTCAACTTTCTTGTATCCACCCTCAGAACAAAAGAATTGGTCACTTCTTATTTTGGTTCTTGAGAAGTGAGATAGCCCAGTCCAGACACTACCAGCAGAGGTTCGCGGTGATCCTAGAAGCCTATCTGAGGGGCTGTGGTACAGCCATGCTGCACGACTTTACCCAGCAAGTTCAAGTAATCGAGATGTTACAGAAAGTCACCATTGATATTAAATCACTCTCTGCTGAAAAGTATGATGTCAGTTCCCAAGGTAGGGTGGCTATATTTTCTCAGTTCTCTTTCCAAATGCCTTTATCTCCAAATGCCATCATTCCTATAATTCTTCTTTCTGAAACCCACATTGCATCTTCATAAAAGCAGCCAAGAACACATTTTTAGTATTTTGTCTGCATGGAATAAGCAAATTTAAAGTTCCCATTTTACAAATTAATAATTTTTTTAACTAAATGTACATGCTTAATGATGAAGTTATGATAATAGATATTAAACTCTTTGAAAAATTAAAAAGCGTTATGCAGTAGTTAGATGTATTCTTTAAGAACATTTGTACACATACACACAAAATCCATTTCTAAATCTTTAATTTTTTCTCAGCATCTTTGAATATATGCCTATGGCTTCTAAGTTTTCAGTCCTTCCAAGCACTGAATTATTGAGAGGCCATTTTCAATTTTTTGCATTTCTTCCCGTACATATATTTGTATCTCAGAATAATACGTATCTATGCATGTATTTGCACACACAGTTGGCCCTCTATGTCTATGGGTCCACATCTGGGAATTCAAGCAAACCACAGATTGAAAATATTTTTTAAAATTTCATCCGTACTGAATATGTATAGATTTTGCTTGTCATTATTCCCTAAACAATACGATCTCCCTTGGATATCAATAGACAATTACATAGGGGCTTCCCACTTTGGTTCTCCCCCTCCTCCCACTACCAGAGGTTTTATTTCTCCTCTTTCTCTTGTCTCTTTTATCGTTCAATAAACTCTGTCCATTTGCTTGAAAAAAAAAGAGACAATTATATATACATATATATTTATATTACACGTATACATAAAGATATGTGTTTATCTGACCTTTATATACACACACCACCTCCTCAGAAGCCATTTCCCATATTCTCTTATCCTTACCCTAAAAAAGCTTATTCTTACTTAGGAAAATTAATTATTCCTTCTCTGTATTCTGATAGGCTTTGATTGATACAACATTAATTTAAAGTCATTAACATATTTTTCTGTCTTTTAGATACAATAAACTGGTAAACTGTGTGAATCTTGAAGCTAGAGGATACCTCTTTTTCATTTTTATATACCTGGACCTAGCACTGTGGCTTGTTGCATAGATTCTTACTAATACACTCAGCCAGTATTTTAAACTTCTGCACATTTAAAATTTCTACTTATTTCCTTTGATTCTTTTGCAATACATCAGGAATGTTCTCTCCTAAAAATGGTAGTGGTAATAATAATCTTTTATTTTTATTTTACAAAAAAAAAAGGGAAACATTTGTACTGACCTCCATTCTATCTGTTATCCAGAAAGCAAGTTTTAATTTATGTATTTTGCCTTTAGAATTTTGAGGCTGTCACACCTTCTCTATACAACCTAACTTCCTCATTTTTTTCTTTTATTGTTGAGGAATCATTGAGGGTATAAAGAACCAGGTTACACTGCTTGCATTTGTTAGCTCTTATAATTGTGTCCTGCCCCCAAGAGGTGTGTCACACTCCGTGACACCCCCACCCCACTCCTTCCTTCCCTAACCTAACTTCCTCTTTTGAAAAGAACTTACATGGCCTTAACCAAATATCATTTGTTATTGTCTACAGATGTCTGTTTCCCAAACAGATAGCACTTTAAAGTTTCACACGCTAAAAAGAAAACTGTAGTATTAATTCTTCCCTCCCCAAAACATTCTTCTTTACCTGATCATATTGGCATCTGTGTGCCCTCCCATGTGTATTCATGTGTTTGTGTCTCCTGTTGTAGTATATGTATGTGGTCATATTGCTCATGGGAAATCTAACTTATCACACTACTTCAAATGGGTAGTTCCTCAAAGGCAGGGCCCTACCCCCTTTTCTCCTGTATCACACCAGAACAAATGTACAGGGAATAAGTATGCTGTCAGGAAACGTTCTGTTTCTTGGACTCACATATTTCTTATGTACTTTTGACAATTACAGTTATTTCACAACTAAAGCAAAAGCTTGAAAACCTGCAGAATTCTAATCTCCCCAAGAGTTTCAGAGTTCCTTATGATCCTGGATTGAAAGCAGGAGCACTGGTGGTAGGTATCCCTTGGATATCTCTTTGTGGTCTTTTTGTCTAGAAGATATCTGACATGCTTTCCAGGCCCCAGGACTTAAAAGCAGATGTTTATACAAAGACAAGGAAGCTGACAGGTCTGAGGATGGGCTTCTGTCAAGCCCTTATCTAATCATGGGCTCCTGGAAGCCTCAGCACCAGACAGTGTCCCTTTTATATTGTTTTAAATCAGCTTATTGAAGTGTCTTTTAGATACAATAAATTTTTCCATTTTGGTGTACAATTCAGTGAGTTTAGACAAATTTGTACAGTCATATGACCATCACTACAATAAAAATAGGAAACATTTCCATATAAATGTTATAGAAAAAGTTCTCTTATATTCCTTTGCAGTTAGTCCTTTTCTTCCTCCCAGTCCCTACCCTATGCAACAGATCTACTTTCTATAATTTTGCTTTTTTCTGGAATTTTATTAAGTGTAATCATATAGCATATGGTTTTATAATTGGATAATGCTTTTAAGATTCATTCCTGTTATTGTATGTATCAGTAATTTAATCCTTTTTATGATGGAATAGCATTTCTTTGGATGGATATACCACAATTGGTTTTTCTCTCTCTCCTTTTTTTTTTTTTAGTAAATATTTAACAGTGAGATGACTAGGTCAGATCATAAGTGTGTATTTAATTTTACAAGATACTGAAAAATTACTTTTCCAAAGTGGCTGTAACATTTAAATTCCCACCAGCAAGGTATTCAAGTTCCAGTTGTTCCACATCCTTGTCAACACTTATTATTCATGGTTTTAATTTTAGCCATTCAAGTAAGTGTGAAGTAGTATCGCACTGTTATTTTATTTGCATTTCCCTAATGCTGTTCAACACCTTTTGTGTGTTTATTTTTCATTAGAGTATCTCCTTCTGAAAATTTTCTCTTCAAATGTTGGCCTTTTTATTATTTTTGAGAGTTATTTATATAAACTGGACACAAATTCTTTTCTTTTCTTTGAGACAGAGTCTTACTCTATTGTCCAGGGTAGAGTGCTGTGGCATCTTCATAGCTCACAGCAACCTCAGACTCTTGGGTTCAAGCAATCCTCTTGCCTCAACCTCCCAAGTAGCTGGGACTACAGGTATGCACCAGCATGCCCAGCTAGCTTTTCTATTTTTAGTAGAGATGGGGTCTTGCTCTTGCTCAGGCTGGTCTTGAACCCCTGAGTTCAGGCAATCCACCTGCTTTGGCCTCCCAGAGTACTAGGATTACAGGCATGAGCCACTGCACCCATCCTACAAATACTTTATCAGGCATACATTTCATAAATATTTTTTTCCTAGTCTATGGATTCCTTTTTTTATTTTTTCAGAAGTGCCTTTCAGAGAGCAGAAGATTTTAATTTTGATTAATTTAAAACTTTTTCTTTCATGATTTGTACTTTAGAGTCTTATCTAAGAAATATATATTTAATCCAATGCTTAGATCTGGGGTGATCTCCATACCCTCCAAGGAACATTTGACAATATGTAGAGACATTTTTCATTGTTGTAACTGGGAGAATGTTATTGGCATTTAGTGAGTATAAGCCAGGTATAATGCTGCTAATTATTCTACAAAGAACAGGATGGTCTCCATAACATTAATTATACAACCCAAAGTGTCAGTAGTGCCAAGGTTAAGAACTCCTGGCCTAACTCAATGTGACAAATATTTTTTCCTAGAAGTTTTATGGTTTGAACTTTTTAAGCTTATAATCCAGTTTTGAGTTCATTTATGTGTGTGATATGTGATAAAGACTGGAATTCATTATTTTATTTTTTATTTTATTTTTTTGAGACAGAGTCTTACTTTATCACCCTTGATAGAATGCCATGGCATCATAGGTCACAGCAACCTCAGACTCTTGGGCTATAGTGATCCCCTCGCCTCAACCTCCTGAGTAGCTGGGACTACAGGTGCCCACTACAACACCCAGCTATTTTTAGAGACAGGGTCTTGCTCTTGCTCAGGCCAATCTGGAACTCTTGAGCTCAAGGTAATCCACCCGCCTTGACCTCCCAGAGTGCTAGGATTATAGGTGTGAGCCACCACACCTGGCCTAGAGTTCATTATTTTAATGTGAACATCCAGATTTTCTGACATTATTTGTTGCAAAAACCTATTCTTTTCCAGTTTAATTACTTTGGCACTTTTGCCAAATGTCAACTGACCATGTATGTGAGCATCAATACCTAGATTCTCTATTCTGTTCGACTGATCTGTCCTTATATCAACACTACATACTCCTGACTATGTTCAAATAACAAAGTACTTCATGTCCATGTACTCACGCATATCCTTCATTAGCTCCCCAACATCTTCGTACCATTTTTATTACGCATTTCATTTCTTTGTGTGTTGTAAGCCCTACAATACATTATTATTTTTCCTTGAAACAGTTAAAAGTAGATTTAAGAGGATTCATAGATTAAACATTTTTGTTCTGTTTACCCACATATTTACCATTACTGGGTATTCATCATTGCTTTCTATAGGTCCAGACTTCCATTTGGCATCACTTCCCTTCAGCCTTTAACAGGTAGTGATGAAGTTGCTCTCCTTTAAAGGGGATCTGGAAGTACCAGAATTCTGTGAGTGAGGTGTGGACAGTGTGGGATCTGCTGCATCTCTTAGGTACCTCCACGGGCTCTTACAGTTCCCTGGAGCACAGTTTGAGAACCACTGGTGTAAGTGTCAAGAATTTATTCACACGTAGCATTTCTAGATTTGACAATAGCACCTTCTGTATTTTTACCCGAACATTAAAAATGATTTTCCATCTATAACTCTGTCCTGATTGTTTATAATGATGCTTTGCAAGAGAATTTGTGTCTCTACCATGTAATATTCGTCATTCATTGCATGTAGAAAATATGTGACTGCTTTCTTACAGATTGAAAAATGTAAAGTGATGGCCTCCAAAAAGAAGCCCCTGTGGCTTGAGTTTAAATGTGCCGATCCTACAGCCCTATCAAATGAAACAATCGGAATTATCTTTAAACATGGTGATGATCTGCGCCAAGACATGCTGATTTTACAGGTATGTGAATGCTGAGGAGTTGTTTTTATTTATCTAAAAGAAGGCTTCTGTAGTAGATCTAAGACATGCCTTCCACTGATTCTGTTCTGTTCTCTTCTTTTGTATGATAAATAGTGATCAAAGATTACATAATAGAAAGTTTTCTCTCAGGGAACATGACTGCTTTAGATATGCAATCTAATGGGCATCGCCATTCTGTCCATTTCTTCCAAAATGCATATCCAACACCACCAAGTGTCCAGATACATTTCCCTCTCCTAACTTATTTTTATACATCCCACCCCAAGCTTAATAACATGGAGTAGAGCCCTTTTCACACCAGCACCCACCTTACTCCTGTTCGTGGACATGCCTACACACTCATAGGCACTCTTCTTAAATGCCATCTCCTCTGATCATATATACAAACTCAAGGGAATGAAGTGATAAGAAGGGGAGAGACGGTTTCTCCAGTTGCGTACCGGAGAAATCATGCAGATAAGCGAT
Source organism: Perodicticus potto (assembly GCA_963574655.1). NCBI lineage: Eukaryota > Metazoa > Chordata > Mammalia > Primates > Lorisidae > Perodicticus > Perodicticus potto. Next base: position 28,722 of record CAUYRH010073942.1, read on the forward strand.
AAGACTAAACATGCAAGTATTATTAGGGCCGAAGCTGAATAGTGAAGGTGTCGGTGCTAATCGTTTTCCTATTTTCTAACATTTTTGGATAGACTTCAGTGTCACAGATATGTAAAATAATATTCTCCACCAGATTCTAGTTTTTCAACGTTGTAGGAGCAAGAATTTCTGATACTTTGTTTATAAAAGATAAACCATATGGATTTAATGGTAACCTCTTTAAAAACTGGTCATGTTTCCATTCTCTCCAAGTTTTTGTTTTCACTTATCTCTACTGTGGAAATAATACCCTTGCTTTACTTTCATTTCAAAAAGGGTATGTGTATTTTCCAGGAAGCATGTTAGAAAATAAAAAAAGAGAGGAAGAAAGAAATCCTTCAAACCTTTTGCAAGTTGATGAAATTTCAAATAAATCTGTGGAATATTTTGAATTATTTGAAGATGGTTACTTCAAAACCACAAAAATCACTCTGTTGTTCCTCTCATTCTGAGAAAACGGTTTCCCTTAAGTATTTTGTTGTATTGATTTATTATAGGCACACCGTTTGGCAGCTAAGGGCAAGTTATTTAAACTCTTGACATCTTTGTTCCTTCACCTGCAGAATGGGAGTAATAATCCTGCCCATACTGTAGGGTAATGCAAGGGTCACGTGTAAAATATGCGTAAAACAGCGATCAGTAAATGCCAGCTGCCATAACTACCATTTGTGTTCTTGCTGCTTTTGTTACATCCTTAGAGTGGTAAACACGTGTAAGAATGTTAGAGTTATTGGGGTAACACATACATAACCCAACCAGAACATTTTAAACAGAGAGATGATGAACCATGGTTAAAACCTACCCCGATGCCGTTCATTTATCTTCTTCCCCACGGCACATTTCAGGGACTGAAGGGGGAAACTTTAGAGTGCCAGGCTGATCAACAAAAGTACAGTTGTCAGTTATATGTTTTACATTGACTTCTCTATTTTCTGTTACCAAATTACTATTTTTTAAGGGAGAAGACAAATGTATGAAATAAATATCTGTACTTATACTAGGAACATGTCTGTCTTTTGATGCCCAGATTCTACGAATCATGGAGTCCATTTGGGAGACTGAATCCCTGGATCTGTGCCTCCTGCCATATGGTTGCATTTCAACGGGCAACAAAATAGGTATGTGGTTACCTCGGGAGAGGAATGCACCACTCAGCTAGTTTTGAAAGATTAAAGATTCTATTTCCTTCAGTGTAGGCCCTTAGTAAGTAACAAATCACAATTAGAATCTATATAAAAAGGAAGAAAGCGTTTCCCTGCTGGTGAGTGTGACTCTGAATTTAATATGGATATGTGGAAAATACGTGAGCACATGATTCAAACCCTTGTGACTATACATGGAAATGATCTGGGTAAGAACTTGTTCCCTCCTCTTTCCTTCTCCACCTCTCAACTTGAACTCCAAACTTTTCTCTCACAAATAACATTTAAAAATAGATGGAAAGATCTGTCACTTACTTTAATATTCCAGAATTCACATTATCAAAGCTATTACACACTCTCCTCTTAGGTACTTTTATAGACATCCAGTATTACTTTCAGTCAAACATATGTTTATTCACGTTTCGGATATGGGAGGTTTTAGAACTACAAGCCATTTACATTTGACCCTGTAATTTAAGAAAGGGAAAGGCACGAATTGCCGTGTGTAGAAGGATGCACTTAGCACATAAACGCTTTTATTTATTACTGTTCGAAATCGGCACTTTCCTCTTGTCACTCGGGGACACTGAAAACATATCCCACACACCTTGCATATCTTCCTCCTTTTATTTCTCTTCCTTCTAAGAAAAGCAACAGCATGGACCTGGAAAATAACCATTTGGTTTAAAAAACAAAACAAAACAACCCTCTGCCTCCTTTCAACAAAGACCTAGCCACTCTTCCTCCAGTCAGGCCCCAGGTCCCAAACTCCGTCAAACTGTGCGTCCTCACGCAGGAATGATCGAGATCGTGAAAGATGCCACGACAATTGCCAAAATTCAGCAAAGCACAGTGGGCAACACGGGCGCATTTAAAGACGAAGTCCTCAACCACTGGCTCAAAGAAAAATCCCCTATTGAAGAAAAGGTGAGCTCATGCTTTTCTCCACTTTCGAGGATCCTTTCACCTCCTCAGAGTGGCATTTGTATAGCAGTAGTGGTTGCAGGGTTGCAAAGGATTATTAACCAGCATCTCGCAGGAGGCCCTATCAGTAAAGTCCTTTACTCATAACATGAGGGGGGGTTTACGTGCTTTCCTGGATGGTGACGGCCTGTCTGTGTAAAACAGAGGCATTCAGTTCAGGACTCCGTGAGCATTTGCTTCTCTTTTGATTATCAGACATGCTTTGCTTAAAATTTGGTTCTGTAAAATACCCTTAACAGTCTTTATGGCTGTTTTTGTTGTTCAGCCAAAAGATTTAGTTACCATGTATAAATTCTTTTCTACCTGGGCAATACAATATGCCTGATAAAGCAATTTCTAATGTTCTGCTGTACTCACATCTAAATGGTAAATCAAGGCTGCTGGAAATGTCAGTCCCACCATCCTCTGCAGGGCATATGCTGCCTCCTTCACAAGCTGTGTGCTGAGGCTGTTTGCCTGTCGTTTAAAGTTCTGGGGCACAGGATTAGCACTTCTCATTTGCATGGTTAGCAGCCTTTTGGGGAGGAAATATAATTAGTAGCACTTATTAATCCGTTGTACATGTGGATTTGTGAACCCATGCATACTCTAAGTGGTCACAAGCAAAACATGCTCACAAATGAAGGAGAAATTACTACGGGCTTTGTGTAGTTGCTGGCAAGCGGAGCATGGAGAGGAAGCGAACCCTTTGATTAAATTACGGTTGCCCTTTGACTCTAGTTTTCTTCTCATGCTATTGTGATCTGCTGAATCTTCACCTAACACATAAGCAGAGTGATGAGGGAGTTGGCGCTTAATAGCTATATAACACTAATGAAATCAGACACAACTAACTTGCTCTCTGAAAATGGTTTCCAGAGCAATGTCTTTTTGGAAGTCATTTGTAGATTCATGCTGCTTTTTGTAGTTAGAAGAACAAGTGATATTCGGATGCATTTTAATTAGTTTCAGGCAGCAGTGGAGAGATTTGTGTATTCCTGTGCAGGCTACTGTGTGGCGACCTTTGTTCTCGGAATAGGCGACAGACACAATGACAACATTATGATCACAGAGACAGGTGAGTTTACTTACTGCAGAATAATCTTTTTTACTGTAGCAAAATATACATAACATAAAATTCATTGTTAAGTGCATTTGGTCCAGTGGCATTAAGTACACATTGTACAACTCTCACCACCAGCCGCAAATGTTTTCTGTTCCCCAGCTGAAACTCTGTACCCATTAAACACTGATTCCCAACTCCCCCTCCTTCCAGACCAGAGTAATTTTGAAACGGAGTTTAAGGCTGAGCATATATTTAGAAGTCATTATTATATAGGGACCATGACCCTAGAGAGACCACATGCCTTGAGGACTGAGATGTGAGTGAGGAAAGAAGAGGCAGAAAATGAGAATGAAGAAGGCCAAGTTAGAGAGACAGCTGGGAAATTAGGAGAGGGTCATATCTCAGACGTGGTGAAGGCAGGAGTGACCACCAGTTGCAGAGAAGCAGCAGAAAGAACTCAGATATCCTTGAATCTGAACCTTCGTACCTCCTTCACCCACCTGGCTTCAGTGGTTCACTGTTCTGACAGGTTAGTAGTGGCCATCACATCGTGAGATTTTTCTTTATGAATCTGGACCATGTTAAGAGTAGAGTGTGGGAAAAGCACCAGAGTGGGGCAAATTGCTCACTCCCTGTGAGAATCAAAAGGGAGATGGATGTATGACTACAGAAATGATACGGGGCTAAAAAAATGAGAAGGGATGATGATGATTGTGGTGGTGATAGTGGCAGTGGTAGAAACTGACCCACAAGAGATTCAAAATGATTTATTTCCATTGCGCTGCTCAGAGAAAAAAGGTGAACTCCACTCCCCCACCAAGCAGAGTGGAACATCAGTCTGTCCTGAGTTACTTAAAGAGCATAAGAGAACCTTGGCATAATGATGATATTCTGGCCAGAGAGTCCTGATTTATGTTTCAAAGAGTAATTTTGAGATATAATTTTTATGGCATTGGCATAAAGAACATCAGGAAGATATCAAAAACATACTTGGTTCAAAGAATGCTCCGTGACTAATACTCTCATACACCTGCTAAGACAAAAAAAAAAACTAACGAAACATTGTAAAAAAATGTTTTCACCCAAGATAGCTCATTTTTAGGCAACTTAAAAAATATTGAAGAAACAAAAAAAGTTATAACAAATTCTTATGCCAATGTAATGATATCAGGCATCTCTTTTTCTTAAGGAAACTTATTCCATATTGACTTTGGGCACATTCTCGGGAATTACAAAAGTTTCCTGGGCTTTAACAAAGAAAGAGTACCATTTGTGCTAACCCCGGACTTCCTGTTTGTGATGGGAACTTCTGGAAAGAAGACAAGCCCACACTTCCAGAAATTTCAGGTAAGCGCCCTCCCTCTCCATGACCGTCTAAGAACACCATCCCAGCAGGTGATGCCTGCAGTGCACGGCAGCCCTCACCCCTCAGTCTGGTTCTGTCCCACCCCTTCTGGCATGGCCTCCATTCCCTTCCTAAGTACAAAATGATGATTCTTAGTAAGCCTCCCACCTAGTACCTAAAAGCAAGGAAAAGTATTTCATAAGCAGTGGGACTGGCAAATAGGCAGCACCAGGATGGCACAGCCGCTGAAGAGGGGTCTTTAAGGAAGGGCACCTGGTGTGCAGTTTACCCACTGCATGTTTATCCATTTGAATCCTGAACTAGAAGACTCAAATTTTGCACCTGTTTTTTAAGGACTCTCAAACGACTGTGAGCTTCTCTTGAGTTTTGCTGCAAGTGTGCATTTAGCACATAAACATGGGGAATTCATGTTTCATCACCTATGCTTGTCTTGTGTTTGTGAAACATAGTCCCTGTCCTCCTTTGACATTGTCAACTTGACCACAGATTCCACCAAGACCTCTGGTTTCTCCCACTCACTCGTAAACACGCTCTGACACGAATCTACCCAGCTCCCTGGAAGTGTTCAGACTCTACTTTCTTTTTTGTTTCTTTCTGGTCTGTATCAAGTTTTGCCTATGAAATATTTTTTTTTTTTTTTCTGAGACAGAGCCTCAAGCTGTCACCCTGGGTAGAGTGCTGTGGCATCACAGCTCACAGCAACCTCCAATTCCTGGGCTCAAGCGATTCTCCTGCCTCCGCCTCCCAAGTAGCTGGGACTACAGGCGCCCGCCACAACGCCC
>CAUYRH010073943.1:0-13677 GCA_963574655.1 Perodicticus potto
TATTGAATGGAGTTAAATTGAAATCATTTCCACTCAGGTCGGGAACCAGGCAAGGTTGCCCACTGTCTCCACTGCTCTTTAACATTGTAATGGAAGTTTTAGCTATTGCAATTAGGCAAGAAAAGGTGATCAAGGATATCCATATAGGCTCAGAAGAGATCAAACTTTCACTCTTCGCAGATGATATGATTGTATATCTGGAAAACACCAAGGATTCTACTACAAAACTCTTAGAAGTGATCAAGGAATACAGTAGGGTCTCAGGTTACAAAATCAACACTCATAAATCTGTAGCCTTTATATATACCAACAATAGCCAAGCTGAAAAAATAGTCAAGAACTCTATTCCATTCACAGTAGTGCCAAAGAAGATGAAATATTTAGGAGTTTACCTAACAAAGGACGTGAAAGATCTCTATAAAGAGAACTATGAAACTCTAAGAAAAGAAATAGATGAAGAAGTTAGCAAATGGAAAAACAAACCGTGCTCATGGCTGGAAAGAATCAACATTGTTAAAATGTCCATACTACCCAAAGCAATATATAACTTTAATGCAATCCCTATTAAAGCTCCACTGTCATACTTTAAAGATCTCGAAAAGATAATACTTTATTTTATATGGAAGAAGAAAAAACCTCGAATAGCCAAGACATTACTCAGAAATAAAAACGAAGCAGGAGGAATCATGCTATCAGACCTGAGACTCTACTATAAATCGATAGTGATCAAAACAGCATGGTACTGGCACAAAAACAGAGAGGTAGATGTATGAAACAGAATAGAGAACTAAGAGATGAACCCAGCTCCTTACTGTTATTTGATCTTTGACAATCCAATTAAAAACATTTAGTGGGGAAAAGATTCCCTATTTAACAAATGGTGCTGGGTGAACTGGCTGGTGACCTGTAGAAGACTGAAACTGGACCCACACCTTTCACCATTAACTAAGATAGACTCTCACTGGATTAAATATTTAAACTTAAGATGTGAAACTATAAAAATACTAGAAGAAAGTGCAGGGAAAATTCTTGAAGAAATTGGCCTGGGTGAATATTTTAAGTGTAGGACAATTGAAACAGCATCAAAAATACACTACTGGGACCTGATTAAACTAAAACGCTTCTGCACAGCCAAGAACACAGTAAGTAAAGCAAGCAGACAGCCCTCAGAATTGGAGAAGATATTTGCAGGTTATACCTCTGACAAAGGTTTAATATCCAGAATCCATAGAAAACTCAAACATATTAGAAGGAAAAGAACAAGTGATCCCATCTCAGGGTGGACAAGGGACTTGAAGAGAAACTTCTCTGAAGAAGACAGGCACACGGCCTACAGGTACATGAAAAAATGCTTATCATCCTTAATCATCAGAGAAATGCAAATAAAAACTACTTTGAGATATCATCTAACTCTAGTAAGATTACTCCACATCACAAAATCCCTAAATGAATATTGATGCAAGGTATTCGTCAAGATCCTAACAAACAAATCCAGCAACACATCGAACAAATTATACATCATGATCAAGTGGGTTTTATCTCAGGATCTCAAGGCTGCTAGAGATGTTGGCATGGATGTGGAGAAAAGGGAACTCTTCTACATTGCTGGTGGGAATGCAAACTAATATGCTCCTTTTGGAAAGATATTTGGAAAATACTTAGAGATCTAAAAATAGACCTGCCACTCAATCCTATTATTCCTCTGCTAGGTATATATCTAGAAGACCAAAAATCACATTATAACAAAGATATTTGTACCAGAATGTTTATTGCAGCCCAATTCATAATTGCTAAGTCATGGAAGAAGCTCAAGTGCCCATCAACTCACAAATGGATTAATAAATTGTGGTATTGTACACCATGGAATATTATGCAGCCTTAAAGAAAGATGGAGACTTTACCTCTTTCATGTTTACATGGATGGAACTGGAACATATTTTTCTTAGCAAAGTATCTCGAGAGTGGAAGAAAACGTACCCAATGTACTCAGCCCTACTCTGAAACTAATTTATAGCTTCCACATGAAGGCTATAACCCAATTATAGCACAAGAATATGGGGAAAGGGGAAAGGGAGGGGAGGGAAGCGGGTAGGATGGGTGGAGCAAGGGTAATTGGTGGAACCCTTTTAGAAGGGTAAAGGTGAAACTTAATGAATGCAGAATATATAGGTCTTAACGCAATAAGTAAGAAAAAGCCATGAATGCTATGTTAACTAGTTTGATGAAAAAATTTCAGATTGTATATGAAACCAGCACATTGTACCCTATGATTGCATTAATGTGCATAGCTATGATTTAATTTAAAAAAATTGTAAGTAGGATGCGAAACAAACATGCTTACCTTTTAGGAAGGTAAAATGAATTGGCTAATGTTTAGAAGATGACTTGGATGAAAGAAAGATCAAAGACAGGGAAACTTTTCAGCAAGTTTTGTGGTACCCAAGATAGGAAGTGATGTTGTTCTGTATCAAGGAAGACAGTGGTATGGAGAATGGAAAAAATATGAAGGAACTTCAGTGTCTGATTGCATGTAGTAAGTAATGGGGAAAAGAACTTCTTGTTCCTTGCTGCATGGACTGTTAGAACTGGGGTATTACTGCCACACATATTCATGTGGAGGAAGAATAAGCCTATGAGGGATGCCATGAAATGTCTTGGCTTTGACATGATGAACTTTAGGTGGATGCTGTGGAGAGATGTTCATACATGCCCATCTCTGTTGGCCACCTAGATGTGTGTGGCATTCAAGAGAGAAGAAGGGCTAGGAATGAAGATTGGGGCTATCAACTATAGGGACTAATCTGAGAATTAATAAGTTTAACAAGAGAGTGTGAAGAATGAAAAGAGAAAAGAAAGATGAAGAATAGTGGAATGCACCAAATTTAAAGCATGGGCAGAGGAAATGGGTGATGCTTTATAAGGGACAGAGATTCAAGAATACAAGAGACATGGGGAAAAGCAGGAATGAGGGTATCCCAGAACTCAAATGTGGACAGATTGCCAATAAAAGAGTGGGGCAGCACAAAATGTCAGAAGGCAGTTAAGTAAGATGGCACCAAGAAGTGAGCACTAGATCTGTCAATTAGGAGCATATTGGTGATCTTGGCAAGGTATTTCCCTGGGGTGGTGGGAACCCCATTGAGATACAGGTAAATGAGAAGTGAACAGTAGATAAGAAAGCAGACAAAAGAAGGTCAGAACACAAATGAGCCTTCTCTGAGTGCCAATTAGACCAGAGCAAATGGAATTTCTTCCTCCCTCCTTTTTTATTTTCTTCTTTTCCTTTTCCTATTCTTTCTTCTCCTCACCTTTTCCACCTCTTCCTTCTCTTGCTTCCCTTTTCTTTCTCCTCATAAATGTATATTGAACACCAACGAATAGTCCAGGAACCATGGAAGGCACCAACTTACAAAAATGAGACCAACATAGTCTCCTGCAGGCCACTGTCCGTAAGTAAAACAAGATTACAATGACATGTTGGAGAAGGCATTTAAGGCAAAGATAAAGAACAAAGTGGACATCTAAGTTTTAGGCTTAGGAAGAGTAGAGGAGAAAGGAAGATGTGGCGGAGAAAGTGTCATGTAATGTGTGTAAAGTTTGTGAGGATTGGGGCAACAGGCTTTCCTAGCTCAGAAAGCAGAATGAGCAGAGGAGTTTGGATGGAGTTTGTATGGGCAACCGCAAGGCAGAGAGTGAAATCCAGAAATCAGAAGAATGGAATTGAGTCAGAAAGGTCAGGAATTTGCACATTTGGTTAACAAGGGAGAGAAAGAGAGAGGTAACCATACTGTCCTTCAAAAACATTTTTTTCTGGATAAAAAGGGACATAAATACCTAAAGACCTCAGGCTCCAATACAAAGGGCCCCTTCCTCCTACTGCATCAATCAAACTGTGGCTGTTAAATCAATATTCATTGACAATGATGAGTAATTGATTTGACCAATGATTATGTGAACTGGTAAGATCATTTCTTCCTTCTGCCTTCTCTTTCTGTCATTTCTTATCCTCTTTAAAGAAATAAAAGGCAAGTCTCACTCTCCTTTGCATTAGTACTGAATAAAAGTAGTCTGGAGTAATGAAAATATTTCTTTCCAGTTCATTTGCTCTTGCTATAGATTCATTTTACTGAGCACCCATTTTAAAATGAAAGTCTTAAGTCTCTTACTAGGCTGCTTATACACTTTCTAAAAATGATTGTGATTTAGATCATACATAGTCTATACCAAAACAAATAACTGACCAGCATTACTATTTTGTAGGATGGTCTAATGATGAGTGTCCCAGCTCACAGTGAAAATAATATGTAGATACCTGCAGCCTGTTGACACACCTCTCAAAACCCCAATTCTCAAGCCACTCAGCATGTAGGATGAGTTCTACTCAATCCAGTGGGAAAGACAGGGCCCTTTTTGGGCATGGATGGCACATTGTCCCTGGCATTCCTTGTTTATTTGGTAAGAGATATTGATCTACATTTGATTCATGGCTTGTTCTCCCAGGCAAGTGTTCTCAACAGGGGACCAGTGCACCACAGCGTGCTCAATAACAGGTTCTCTCAATGAAGTGGAATCTTTTCTTCCATGTGTATTCTCAGTAATTCACCCTGATCCTTGATTAATCCTTCATCAAAATGAAGAATACTTTTCCTTTCTATTCTGGTAATACATTGTTTAAATTTTTTTTTTTTTGGCAACCATTTGGAGTTGATACAGTCACTGCTCCATAAATACTTCTCTCCTCACAGAGAAGAGGAATAAGAATTGTCCAATTAAAAAAAAAATTGACAGGTGGCATTGTATGTATTTTGCATGCATAACACTGCCACTGTTTTTGTGCTTCAATTTTTTTCTGAAATTTCAATATATTTTTCAAGTTCCTAATGCACAGACCACTGGATGTGTAGAGAAAAATATCTTGAGAGGCTTCAAAAAACATACTCTCATAATCAGTCTTGGCCCTAAGAGATATTTAGTATTTTTAACCATTCCCTAGGGATTCTGTGCAGAACCAAGTTTTATGGTCATTGCCTTTCCACTGGCATATCACTTTAGGGTTTCCAAAGGGAACAGATGGTTACTAGTCATAGTGTCAATTGAACTGGTCCTTGGATTGTTTCTCTTCTTACTCGCCCTAAGGACTTCATGTGAGTTAACTCTGGGCCCAAGGCCATGAGTGACCAGCCTTGTTTTAACCCAAAAGCTTTCTCTCTCATTCCCTCTTACTGTTCCACTTTGCTGAACACTGGGCTTTATCTCCCCCATTATCAGTAATGTGGGCAAGTGGTTTCCTCGCCTCCTGCTTGGGCTGCTCTTTCCTCCCTTTCATCTCCCTATCTATACCCTTCCTCTATCTCACCTTCTCTTGTTATCTTTAGCTGTTCCCAAAGGGCTCAGAAAGTCTCAATTTCCTCAGACATAGCAGTTTAGCCCTCTTACCTTTTCCCTGCTTCACAACTTCCTTCAGTTCATGGCCTGGAGGAAGACTTAACATTTCATACAACACAGATGCTTAGTCGAGTTATTTTGAAAAGCAAGAGCAATTTGCTCTGATGGGAGCTAGGCTATTCTCTAGCATGCAAAACAGCATGATGCATTCTAGTTTCTGATGTTCATTTCTTCTCTCTGCTGTTATTGGTGGTCGTATGCTTGCTATTGATTTCTGACTGCAAGTTCTCTATAGATTGGATTCTTAATATTTTAATTCTGTGAGATTTCCCAGGATTATAATGGAGAAATAGTTTGCAAAGGAGTTAGTGGCCTCTGTGAAGACAGAACTTGAGTGACTCTAGTGGAAAACTACCAAAGGAAGGTGCCCAGCCCTGTGTGTTCCAGAGCATCTTTAGAATTAAACATGAATGGGATTATGCCTGAATAGACTGGCTTCCTAAGCATTGGAAGAGAGAAAGGAATAATTAAGGAAGGTAAGCATAATTAGAGCTACTCAGCAAATAACCCACCTATGAGATCCCAAATATTTGGATAGAAATGTTACTATTTTTACAACTATCTTGAATAACAGCCATCTAATTATTTTACAAATCAATCGCATTGTGAAAATTTTTATTTGGCCATCTTCCTTACTAAGTGAGAGTAGGAAAATGTGAATTTGACTATAAGGAAGAACAGTTTTAGAAAGATGGCTTCCCACAGCTCAGCAAAGAGTCAAACAGAGTTGCTGAGCACATCATGTTCAGAGTAATCTGAGATGATTATCTTTCAGATAATCAGAGAGATTAAAAAAACAAAGTTCTGAGTTCTCTAGGAAAAAATTTATGTAAATGCGTAAAAAATTAAAAATATAACAGCTTTGATTCTATCCCAGTCATGAGGGATTATGTCTCAGTCATGAGATAAAAGGAGAACCAAAATTATTATACCAATTTGAATAAAATGTTTGATAAATTTCTTTCAAGCATATGGGCATATGATATTGATGCAGAGTAGAAACACAGCACAGAAAGTGCTACTTACATTTATCTTCAGAATAAGAAGGAAGATTTTTTTTCTCCCACCCATAGACTACTGAAAAATTCTAAGCACAGATGTGAGAGTCACAATTGTTGGGGATACATTTGGTCCTTGGATAGGAAGTTGGATGGCACAAGAAGACTCAGAACTGGGGTCAGGAGGCCTGGGTTCTGGGGAAAGGCTCTGCCATACTTTTCTGTGTGATCAGGAACAGCATGCTTTATCTCTCTGGGTGGCAGTTTTATCTGGTGTGAAATGAGCTCTAAATTCTCTTATGTGTTTTAAGTGTTAGGATATTGTGGATCTAAATATGATAGTCACTAGACTTGTTTGGAAAATCCCCACTTCCTCAATTTCACTGGCTTCACACCTAGCTTCCTCTTTGGTCTATTTGTTATTCCACTAAGTCAGGGATTCCCCAACTTTGGTGTATATCAGAATCAACTGGAGGGTTTTAAAAACACAGATTACTGTGCTCTAGGCATAGAATGTCAGATTCCAGGTTGGGCCTCAGAATGTGCATTTCTACCAAGATCCCAGGTTGATGCTGATGCTGCTTGTTCAGGGACCACACTTTGAGAGCTGCTATACTAAACCCTAAGAAGCCAGGCGTTTGCCTGCAGAGAACACAGAAAGGGTCAAAGATACCTGCTCAACCTAACTACTCACAGCTTGGGGAATCTAATCGCAGGCTTAATTCTCTAGCCCCCTATTCCTATGTGGAGAGAGAAAGACCAAGGGAAGGTAGGGAGACAAAGTTGAGGCCATTTCTACCCTGGCTGCCTGGCCCTCTGTTTCCAGTGGGTGGAGCAGAGTGAGTTCAGAGGTTGGTGTGCAGTTTGCTACCACGGGGCACACTGGGCACATCTCTTACCTTCTCTAGGCCCCTGCTTCTAAATATAGAAACTGGGCCTATTGATAGCTACAGGTACATAGTGAAGTACTCAATGGAGGGCAAATATTATTAATTTGTGGAACATTTTCAAAAGTTACCCTTGTAAGGAGATAGGGCACAATGTGTCCCAGACAAAACCTGGAATCTGATGATACTAGGGTCTATGGGAAGGTCCTGATTGGGGAAACTGATCCCCATGCTAATGGGACACATCACCCATGCCAAGACTATTCTAGATGCAGTTTACCAGACTCAGTTTTGGTGGCCTCTGTACTCTAATCTTGTTCACATAGAGACTGAATATGTTCATCCATATTGTTGAAGGGAAATTGAAAGCACTGTCCCTTTGATCGTGGATTTAAGATGAATCATCTCCATTTCTGCTGGTTTTCCACTTGAGAACATGCAGTGGTTAGGGCATAATCTGGTCCTCTTATGTTTCAGCAAGTTCACAATCATAGATAATAACTGAGCACTCTTTATGGATAATCACAAAATTCCAGCTTTCAGTCCATATATATATCCCACCCAGGGAATTTCAGAGCAATAATTAACAATTTGTTTGTTAGAAACTTGCTGTGTGTCCAGCCCTGAGGTAGGTGCTTTGGGTGATGGGGTTGAGAAGATGTGTTCAGGGTAAACTCTCTTCTCTGTCCTGAGACCTTTGTTGTGGTCTGAGTGGGGCAGGTAAGGTGAATGCATAAATTAATTGTCAATCATTGAATTATTAAATTGGGCTTCCTAAACCTCATCCTGGAATGCTCTCCTCAGTCCTTTCAATTATCCAGATTCTATACATATTTTAAATTTCACCTCAAATTCCATCTCCTGGGAAAAGACTTTTCCATGAGAGCTCTAGAGTAGGAGAGAGGAAACCTTTGAGTGGCCCTGAAGAGTCTTCTTGTTCTGGTGTCACTTAGGTATATTGTGTATATTACATATTAGTATAGGCAAATTCACTTGGGGTCTTCAATAACTTCCTCAGCTCCATGGTCCAAGTGTTCTCATCACATCTTATTGATTTAGAATTTAACCATGAAGCAAAATTCAAATGCTCAGTCTCCAGGGTGGTGGACACAAATCCTTGGAGGTTAACATGCCATGGCCTAAGTCTAGCATGAGCTATAGAAGGCAGACTACAGGGCTCGGTCTCGCAGGGGAGTCAGGTGTGATTCCTCCAACCTCCTTTCAACCTCCTTCTTTCCCCATGGGTGTGCTGAGGTTGTCCACAAAAGACCAGTGCCTTGGTTTTCAAACCATCTGAAGTACGTACCTTAGACACTTAAGACATAAAGCTGTAAACATGGATACAAAAATATGTGTGTGTAATAAATTAGGCAAATGGATAATCAAGGAAAACTTCAATTGCTACTGGAGATGTCTTTCTATGTAAACAGAAGGTTCCCATAATAATATTTAAAGTTGCAAATATTTGCAACTAACAGTAAAACAATTCTTTCCTACACATCTGGTCACAATAAAATAAATTTAGCAAAACATTTTACCCTCCACTTTTCTCTTAAATATATAATATTATGTAAAATAAGTGAGAAAAATTACAGAAAAATTGGAACTTTATGTACCTGTTCACAAACTAATGTGTGTAAATTGATGATGCTAGTGAACCTGCCAACATCTCTGTGACATGTTCTAGGAGCTTCTCAGGATGGTCTCTATTTGCACAGGCCAAAAGTTTGCCTTTGACCACCTTTAAGAGGGGTCTGAGTCAATGAACATCTACTGAACATCTGTAGGGGGCTTGGATGGTGCTAGGTGCCTCCACATACATTCCTGAAGGAGCCATGATAGTATCCTCTTCTTATAAATGAGGAAACTGAGGCTCAGAAAATTTAAATAACTAGTAAAGAGCAGAGACAGAATTCTGCTTTCTATGAGATTTCCAGAGTATCAAGCTGAAAGTAGATATACAAGGAGGTGTCTCCCTTTTGGTAAAGACACAAAGGTGAGTCCCTGAACACTTTGAACTCCAGTTATAGTCCAAACACTCAGAAGGGTTGGAAGTTGTAGACAGCCTCCAGGGAGAGAAGCTAGTGAGAGAATGCATTTCTGATGCAGGAGGATACTGCTCTTGGATAAAACACTCATTGAGGATTTCAGATGGACCACTCCAGGAGCCAGGAGCCTCTGGCTCCACTGGCAAGGGAAGTTTTTGTTTTGTGCCTTTAGCCTTGGTACAACCTGCAGCTAGGACAGTGAGAAGACCAGGGAAGAGAAGGCGGCTCAGGCCAGAATTCCAGGTTAAGCCTATTCTGCATTATGTGTCAGATACTTACCTGGTAAGAAATATCTGGCAGCCTCTGGCTTGTATACTCTCCCGGCTGGACCACCCCCATTTCCCCAGGGAGCCTGGGCCAATACTTCCCTCAGATAGACATCAGTCACCCGGGCTCCTTCCCTGACGTGTTCAGGGAAGTATACCTCTGCCTTCTACTCTCTACTTCCATTTCTGGGGTAAGAGTAGGTCTGTATTACTTCCAATCTCTTAAGATGCCTTTAACAAATATAACTTTGTCTGTCTACATGCTCACCATATTATTCCACATCCTTAGCCCAGGGCTGGACACACATTAGCTGGGTTAAAAAATATTTTTTGGCTGAATGAATAAAGGAAACATTTGTGAGCCTGATTTGTCATACCTGGCTCCATGCTGAATACTAGAAACACAATGAAACAAGATTCTATGCCCTGACCTTCAGCAACTCACAAACGATGCTGGGCACAGACTCAGGCCATACTTTCATACTCAGTAAATATGAAGTGGAAACAAGTTCAAAAGTCCCACCCAGGGGACACTGTGGAGGGGAATCGGCAGCAGCCTTACTTTCCCCTGCATTTTATTGTCTCCTTTTTATCTTCCTCGTGAAATTCTAAATTTTAGTTGTTTGTGCTGATGGGAGGCTGAGGCAAGAGAATTGCCTAAGCCCAGGAGCTGAAGGTTGTTGTGAGCTGTGTGACACCACGGCACAAAAAAAACCCCAAAACAAAAACCAAACAAAAAACTCAGAAACTAAAATTGTATTTTAATCCAAAATGGAAAATGCTTTTTGAAAGTGACTGCAGTTTGATCTTCTCTTTGAGAAAAGGATAATTAGCATTAACCTGAGCATTCATCATGTGGTGTTCTAAGGTTCTTCTTTAATCCTCAAAACAAACTGGTAAAGGAGGTACTGTTACTGAACCCATTTACAAGTGAAGAAATGAGGCAATAAAATGTAGATAAGGTACTTGTCAAAAAGTAGAAATGCTGAGGCTGAGTGTCAGGCCCAGAGCCCACCCTTTTGAGCCCTTCAGTTGGATTCATCTGTAAGACACTCTCCTTAATCATTAGCATTCTCATAGCCTCCTGCTTTCTGGGAAAGACTCATTCAGGTCAGCCTGTGGATGAGTTTTGTTCTTTTTGCAAATAGGCTAAGGATCACATTCAAAAGTACAAATGGAATCCAGGGCACCTGGGCCCTGAGACAATTCAGTCCCACAAATATTTATAGAGCATTTGCAGTGTGCCCACCTCTAGGCCAGGCTTTAGGAATTAATTTAAAGATAAGCAAATAACAAGTTCCCTCTCCTCCTGGTAAAAAACTGGTAGGTAACATGCATTTGCTTCATGAGAGCTACAACTTCTTAGATACATAGGAAGGGCCAGTCTACACCATGGGGAGTGTGGTATTATTCACACGAGTGTAAGTTTTATTTTTCTCAAGGAATTTAAAAACTTGAAGGAACACACAAAAAAATCCCCAGCTGGTTTCTTTTATGATAAAAAAAAATAAAAATAAATAAATAGATATATGCACAGACAGTGACAACTGTAGTCAGAGCTATATGGATCTAGAGAAGTGTCATAGTGATCTCCTGGCATCGGACTCTGTTTGACCCGCTCTAAAATGCATCCAGGACTTTTTTCCTTTCCTTTTCCTGAAGTAAACTTTTTCTGAACAAGAACACAGTGTCCTTACCTTCTGAGCAGGAGGGCTAATGTCAGAATGTCAGGGAAGTTACAGGGACGTGAGGGAGAGGTGCAGGTGTCAGGTCAATGTGACCTAGGAAGGGGCTTGAAGCCAGACAGAACAGTGCAAGAGTCTTCCCTCTGCCACCTGTCAGAGTTTTAAGCATCAGTTGTCATCAAGTGATACAACAACTTGTACATTTCAGAATTTTTGTGGGTTTTGGAAATAATGTTTAGAAAGGTGATGGAATGTAACACGTGTAGCACTTATTGAATATCAATAAAACTGTCTCTTTCAGGTTTTTATTTGACACCATTTATTCTTGTTCACACTTCTACTTCAGATGTGGAGAGCAGTGCTTGGTCTCTTCCTCCACAGGAAATATAGAATTGATGCTCAACCCCTAGTGTTATGTTATTCTGGATAAACCTCCCAGAAGCTCTCTCCTGGGTAGGGTTGCCAGATAAAATGCTAGATACCAGGTTACTATCAATGGAACACACTTATACTGAAAATATTATTTCTCTTGTTTATCTGACATTCAAATTTATCGGGGCATCCTGTGTTTTTATTTGCTAAATGTGACAACTTCACATTTAGTAACTTCTCACTTTAAAAGAGTTCATGGCTCATGTTTCTCTTCTTGAGAACTAATACTAAAATAGCACGCCTCAACTTCTGCATATTTCCAGGTCTCCTTTTAGATGTCTTTCTTAGTGATTCAAAGCCTGTGGGCTTTGCATGTTCTTTTCCATGTCGAAGATTGATTTGCAATCCCTTTGGTTTCTTAGAGCTCTCAGATATAACCTACTTGTGTGTTAAAGACATACACTGGGATTTACCTGCCTAAAAAGAGGGTAGGTACATTCTATGCCCAGAAACATTGATATGGGAGTGGACACTTTGAGAATGGAAAGGGGCAGGTGGTGTTTATCTGATATCCTCCAGGCTGCATAAGCATATCCATGCATTCTTAGGTGTAAAGTTGTTCCATCAGCTCTTTCTCTGTGAAGTTCAGTTCAACATTATTGAACACAAGTGCATGCCACCTGGAGCTCATGGAGACAAAGACAGTAAGTCACTGTGTTGCGCTAGAAGATCTCAGCAGGGAGCAGAGGAGACAGAGACATCAACAAAGGATGAGATGCTGTGCGGATGGCCTCTGATGGAGCACAGCGCATGCTGGCCCTGACACTGACCTGGAGAGCTAAGGAGGAGAAGACTCTGTGTAGATTGACTGGTGAGACATCAGGTGAAAAAAGGTGTAAAGGCATTTCAGGAAAGTGAGACCATATTAGCAACAGCAAGGCTGAGAGCTGGGAGAACTTTGTTGCTCATGCTGATCCATGATTAGCTGCTTTGAGTCAGGTATCCAAGTTGTATTATTATTTTATCATCATCATTATTTTACTTCTGTTTCCAGTTTCAAAAAGAGAGATCAAAAGAAGAGAAGGTTAAGTTTGGAAACTGTATATCCTTATATTCTTTCTGTTTAATTACTGTACACTGTGAGTTCTTAGAAGATGAGAAACTAAAGATGTATACTTTAAGAGTACCATAAGGTCAGAGAAAGTCCCATTTGAGAGAAATGCAAGGATGACATGATAGATAATCACTTACTTAAAGTTTCCTGCAATCCCAGCATTGCAATGTCATGTTGTCAAGTCAGTGTGACATTAGCATCATCATGACCAGCTCCAGCCAAGCACTTGCTGGAACACTAGCTTCTTGAAAAGTGGTGGTGTTAGACTGTTCTGCAATATTTACATCCACCCCAGGTTTGTGCTTCTTTGTCAAACATTTAAAAAAGCTTAAACTCTCTGACTAACACTTAGCTAACCCCTTATATCCAGCATGGTGCATCACAGAGGCATGTAGAGTGTCCTGCAGTCTTTGAGCCCATATATGTAGGGCTGCTAATGTGCAGGGTATGAGGATGCAATGGAGATAATAGTGACAAGTGTGACCTCTCAATGTCCCTGCCCTGCATGGACTCCTTTACAGGAAAAGAATATATGATGATATGGGAAAGAGGATGATACTTTATGGAGTGATCTAGGCCTGTGGCTATGATAATTTGCCGAAGTGGGCTTTGTCTTCCATGGAGCATGGGATGGGGCAAACTAAATTTTGAGTCCCAGTGTCCTCCTGTGTGCAATGAAGAGAAGAGTGCTTATCTCTAAGAAAGTGTTGCAAGGATCAAAGGAGGTAACAGTGCTTAGCAAAGTGCTCAAAATATAATACATCACATAAATAAAATGAAAAACAAAGACCATATGATTATCTCAATTGATGCAGAAAAAGTTTTTGATAATATCCAGCATCCTTTCATGATCAGAACACTT
>CAUYRH010073944.1:0-16565 GCA_963574655.1 Perodicticus potto
CCCAGTCTCTGCCACTTTTGCCTTCCTCAGGGTGTCCAGAAGCCTCACGCTGTCTCCCTGTGTCCCCAAGGGGAAGTTCCTGGGCAGATCCCGCCTGCCAGAGATGCCTGAAGTCCTCTCTCCCCAGTCTCACCGTGCCCAGCTGCAAGGACACTCATTAACCTGGTTGTTAAGCGAATTCTCAGTCACATTCTCTTCCTTAAGGATTATCTCCAGTCTGTGTCAAATCTCAGCTCACTCATTGGGCCAGACATATAAAAACATACTATATTTTCAGTATATTCACAGAGTTATGCAAGCATCCCCACAATTTTAGAACATGTTCCTCACCTCAAAAGAACCATCCCCATTAGCAATAACTTCCCGTTTTCTCCCAATCCCTTCTTCCCATGGCAACCACTACTCTACTGTCTGTCTCTATGTATCTATCTATTCTGTACATTTCATACAAATGAAACCATGCAATATCGTCTTTGTGACTGGCTTTTGTCACTTTAACTTAACGTTTTTAAGGTTTATCCATGTATAAGCATATACCAGTACTGAAATTAGTCTTATTTTCTAAGATTAGTCTAATTAAGACTAATAAAATAGTCTTAATAAAATAAGACTATTTTCCATATGATGGAATAGCATTGGTCCTGGGGCCAACACTATTCCATTATATGGCTATACAGCATTTTATTTCTCCATTCATCAGTTGATAGACATTTAGTTGTCTCTACTTTTTGTCTATTGTGAATAAAGCTGCTATGAATATTTATGTACACATTTTTGTGTGAAATTATGTTTCCAGTTCTCTAGCATATATTCCTAGAAATGGAATTGCTGAGCATATAGTAACTTTAACATTTTGAGGAAGTGCCAGGCAGTTTTCCTAAGTGTCATATCACTTTATATTTGCACTAGCCGTGTATGAGAGCTCCGATTTCTCCACATCCTTATCAACACTTATTGTTCCTTCTTTTTTGGTTTTAGTCATTTAGTGACTGTAAAGTAGTTTAGGTTTGAATATCCCTGATGGCTAATGATGTGGAGCAGATTTTCTTGGGCTTCTTGCCTATTGGTATATCTTTTTTGGAGAACCGTCTATTTAGATCATTTTCTTCTCTTAAAATTGAGCTATTTGTCTTTTTGTTATTGAATTTTGGTAGTACATAAAAATATACATGAATACACACACATATATAAAGCATATATATATACATACAGTATATATGTATGTACACATATATACTGTATATATGTATGTGTGTATATATATGTTCTAGATCAGTGTTTTTCAACCTTTTTAAATCTCACAGCACACTTATAGTTAAACTTCTGTGGTACACTTAAATTATGTTGATCAAAAAAAAAAAGAGTAAAGTTTGGTAACATGATGCCTCCAGATTTGTTTTTATTTCTAAGTAATGTTTTGGCTATTTGGTTTTTTTTCCTGATTCCACATAAAAGGAGGTACTATTTTTTTCAAGTTCTTTAAAGTATGACATTGGTACTTTGATAGGGATTGCATTAAATCTGCAGATTGCTTTGGGTAGTCTGGACATTTTAACAATGTTGAGTCTTCCCAGTCACGAGCATGATATGTTTTTCCATTTGTTAACATCTTTGATTGTTTTATTTCTAAGTAATATATTGGCTATTTGGGGAAAATAAAATCAAAATCATGTTGAGGTATCACCTAACTCCAGTTAAGATTAGCAAAATCCCCAAATTGCAGATGTTGCATGGATGTGGAGAGAAGGGAACACTTTTACACTGCAAACTAATACAGTGTTTTTGAAAAGAAGTATGGAAAATTCTCAAAGAACTAACAGTTGACCTACAGTTTGATCCCACAATTCCATTACTAAGTAGGTTCTCAGATGAACAAAAATCATTTTACAACAAAGACATTTGAACCAGAATGTTTATTGCAGTCCAATTCATACTTGCCAAATTGCCGAAGGAACCCGAATGTCCATCAACCCATGAATGGATTAACAAATTTACACACACACACACACACACACACACACACACACACACACACACCATGGAACACTTTTGCTATAAAAAGATGGAGACGTTACATCTTTTGTGTTTACTTGGATGGAGTTGGAACTTATTCTTCTTAGTAAAGTATCTTAAGAATGGAAACAAAAAGTATCCAGGCTCAGCGCCCATAGCACAGTGGTTATGGCACCAGCCATGTCTGCTGAAGCTGGTGGGTTCAAACCCAGCCTGGGCCAGCTAAGCAACATTGACAACTGCAACAGAAAAATAGCTGGGCATTGTGGTGGGTACCTGTAGTCCCAGCTACTTGGGAGGCTGAGGCAAGAAAATCGCTTCAGCCCAAGAGTTTGAGGTTGCGTGAGCTGTGAGGCCATGGCACTCTACCCAGGGTGACACAGTGAGACTCTGTCTCAAAAAAAAAAAAAAATCCAATATATTCGATACTGTTATAAAACCAACATATAATCACTTACACATTCAAAGGAATGATAAAACACAAATATAGTCCAGCAAAAAAGGAGAGAAGAAGGACAGGAGAGGTGAGAGGGGAAGGTGAGTGGAGGGAGGAGGGAGGGTATTTGGTGGGATCTAGCCAAATGTGCACAATGTAAGGGTACATTCCAAAACAACTAGAGTAAAATATAAATGTCTTACCACAAAAGATAAGTGAGGTGATGGTTATGTTAATCAGTTTCATTTAAGTATTCCACATTGTATATCAAATCATCACATTGTACCCCATAAATGTATACAGTTATGATTTAATACAAATTAAATTAAAAAACAAAATAATAAATATAAATAATGCCTTGTGAGCAAGGAAAAAAATAGAAAACAAACAAACAAACAAAGAGTAAAGAAAAGAATATACTTGCTGTGCTTTGAACTTCTTTAGAAGGTAATTTTCAGGGTACACCTAAGATCGTCGCACGGCACACCAGCATGCCGTGGCACACTGGTTGAAAATCACTGTTCTAGACACAGGTCTCTCGTCAGATATGTGATTTGCAAAGTTCTTCTCCTATTATGTTGTCTGTTTTCACTTTCTTCATGGTGTTCTTTGAAGTACAACTGTTTTAAGTTTTGATGATGTTCAACTTATCCATCTTTTCCTTATTCTTTGTTCTTTTGGCATCTCAATGAAGAAGTCATTGATGAATTCAAGGTCATGAAGATTTGTGCCTTTCTAAAACTTTAATCATTTTAGGTCTTAAACTTAAGTCTTTGATACATTTTGAGGAATTTTTTGTATACGGTAAGAGTAGGTATCAAAAGAACGAGCCTTTATTATTTTTTATTTATTTCCATTAATTACTATGTGTTTCTAGTGCAGTTTCCTTTGTGATTTAAATTATGTTGGTTTTCATGTGTATTTCCAAAAGCATTTCAATGTGTAGTACTCAATATATATCAATCAGATCTACTGTATATTTATGTATTGGATCATCTATATCCTGTTTTAATATTTTTACCTACTTATTGGTCCTAAATTGGTAGAGAGGAATTAAAATCCACCTGTTGTCAATCTTGGTATACTTTTAGAGTACTTCTCCTAGAAACTGCTATAATTACTATTTTTTGCCTGTTGCTTTTATGTCTCCGATTGCATAGATATTCATAACTATTAAAATCCATTACAAGTTGCACCTTCGCCCTACAAAAGGTGCCTTACTTTGTATTGTTTAATGCTGTAGAGGGGGAGTTCAACCTTGTGTGAAATTTAGATCATATCCTCTGCTTTTCTTTTCTTTGTTTTTTTTTTGCTATTTGCTTGCATTTTCCTGTTGTCTTTGCCTATTCTCTTATTTCTAACTTTTCTGAATCACTTTGTGTTTTGTGTATCTCTTATATATATAAACTGAGGGTTTAGATTTGCTTTGTAATCTAATATGAAATACTATTTATAATAGGCAAGTTAAGCCCATTTATATTTATTAATATGACGGATACATTATGGCATATATTGTAGTTCTGATATTCAGGAAGGTTTGTATTTTTGTTCTCATGGCAATCTTTATAATTGTAACTTTCTTTAATGTTCTGATGCTCTATTTTTCTAGATAGTATCGACTGGCATTTGCATTCTGTCACCCCAACCCCCAGCTTTGTTTAATCTTGATTTTGACCGGTTATGATCATTTCTCATTCTGCTATAGTCTCTTTCTTCCTTTATCTTTTGCCTCGATGGTGTTTGATTTCATATAGATTCCTCAGGACAGCCTCATGGAACAATATTACCTAAGTTCAGACATTCCAAAACTGTTAGTAGCTTTGTTTGCTTCTGGAAGGGCATTTTTTGCTGGCTCTAACATCCATGGCTCACCGGTCTCTTCTGGCTGTCTTCTAGATGTAAACAACGCACTCTTTTTGTTTTGTGTGTTGCTTTGGGAAAAATAAGAGACACATCTAATTTTTCCCCCTATTTAATGCCTTATCTCTTTGCTTGGATGCCCAGAGAGAATGCTTTCTCTCCCTTTGGGTCCCTCCCTTCTTCCATTCCTTCCTTCTCCATTCTCTCTGCCCTGTGTGTGCATTCTCTCTCTCTCTCTCTCTCTCTCCAACTTCACCAGATATGTGTCTTATTACTGTCTGTTCTGATTCACTTTTCTCTGGCCTATCATATGCTCTTTTAATAAGTAGAGTCAAATCTTCTCTTATTCATTTTCATGGTTTGTTTTCTTCTCTAGTTATGTTTGTGTTGGATTTCCTTTGCCTATTGTAGCTATCATTTCCCCCTCTAATCCCCTTCATTTCTACCTTATTCAATTTCATTTTGATTATATTTCTTTATCTGTCCTTTATGTCCTTTTACTGTTTTTTTTTTTCTGGCAGTGTATAGTCTATTTCCCATATTTTCCAATTTTGTCTTTATTTCTCTGGTGGTTTTCTGTGTTTGGCTAGCCTTCTACCAGCTCACAATTCATTTCCTCCCATTTTCTTGCAACTTTCCTGACTTCTGGAATATTTATTTTTGTGGTATTCTTTTAAAGAAATGGCTACTTTATTACTGGAAAAAAAAATTCATGGTGAAATGTTAATGTATAATTCTGTTTTTGCTTCCTAGTAATTTTTTTTCGTGAATGTTGCTCATCTGTTGATAAATTTTGCAGCTCTTTTCAAATTTTACCTTAAAGTAAGTTTGTATATATGCTCTGCCAGTTCATTTAAAAAAATTGCTTATCCTTAACTTGTTGAATTTTTCCACTCCAGCTATTTACATGTGTGTCTGATGTTTATGATCATCAGAAACACATGTAAATAGCTTCACAACTCAAAGCTTTCTCTTTCTCCGCTGCTCACAAAAAAGACCGATTGCTGAAAACATGGTTCATCTGTTGTTATAGAACCCTTCCTCCTCTGTTTCCCTGAACTGCAGGGGCTCCACCTGTGACTTCTGCCTTCTTCAGCTCAGGAGCCTCCTTGCAAATAGGAATCGTAAATGACACTTCAAGGTGAGCCACTTGCTTTTAGGAGTTTTTCTTTGGCACTTTTCAGATCTGACATCCACCAAGTTCTCCTGTGACTCAGTCCTGTCTCCTTTCCCCTTCTTCTCATGAGGTTTCTGTCTGATTTTAGCTGATTTTTGGTAACCTTTAAGCCTATTTTGGAGGCTACAGATTATATTTTTCTCCTTGTTTTACTGAAAACACAATTCCTGGATTTGTTTTCAATTCTCTTTGCTCTTTTCATGTGAGTTTATGAAGAAGGATAAATAAGCTGATATGTGCAGCCATGTTCATACCAGAAACTCTGAAATAATTTTAAGGTTATCTATTAATCATGGGTTTTATTGTTATTGTTAAAACATTGAAGAAGTAAGGTTTGAGAGTTCTAGAGATTTTTCTCCACTTAATAATAAAGTGGATTACAGATCACGAAAATGAACCCCAAGTGACCTTGGCTATCTAGAAAGTTATTTTAGTTTAGCTCATGAATTAATGCTTTAAGCATGAAACTTTTCCACATGAACTGGGTAGAGTGCTGTTGCATCACAGCAACCTCCAGCTCTTGGCCTCAAGCGATCCTCTTAGCCTTAGTTTTTTTTTTTTCCTCTTTTAGTAGACAGGTGTCTCGCTTTTGCTAAGGCTGGTCTTTAACTCATGAGCTCAAGCCATCTACCCACCTCAGCCTCCCAGAGTGCTAGGATTATAGGCGTGAGCCACCACACCTGGCCACATGAACCATTTTGGAGGAAAATTCTTCTGAACACTAACATATTTCTTGATTTTTTGGATCATAAAGAACCAACTGTGTGTGAATGGTTGCAGTTTAGGGTTATTATGACTATTATAATAAAATGTGGTTATTCCATTGAAGGAAGGAGTGGAGGTTGTTGACTTCCATATAAAGAGGCTCCATAATGTTGTTGTTTTTTTTTTTTTGGTCATACATAATTTTCTTCCCCCTCTTCTTGTAAGTATGTTTGTTTGTTTGTTTTTTTCTTAAAGCGTCCTTTCTTGTAGTTGTTACTGTGTCTGTCTGTTGTGGGTCTTTTTATTTGAATTTCATGAAGGCTCAGAATTTAGACAACAACTAAAGTCGTATATAAAGTGAAAGAAAATACACCTTTGGCATGACATGAGGAACTCTCCCACAAGTACAATCTTGCAATATCAGGTTTAGTTTCTTGGGCATCTGTTGCTCCTTGGATCTAAGCGGAATTCTGGTTATGAAAAGAAATTGAATAGTTAGATTTCTGACACATTAAGCATTTCTTTAATTTTAATTTTATGTACACTTAATGATACTATTGTAATTGTAACATTGTGACTGTAATTTTAAGTTTCGCCACCATATACTCTTTTTTCTCCATAAATATCATGGAAAGTCTAAAGAAAACCTTTGCCATGGCATCCTATTGCAGAGAAAGGTGTTTTTGGGTTCTCTATGCCCAGTTGTTCTAGTGTCTGGGAAGGTGCAGACATTTGCTATGCAGGCCGAGTACATAGTGACGGTTCTTAAGTTGTTAAGTGCAAGCTGCAAGATTCTAAGATTAATTGTGACTCGCTCTCCAGTGAGATTAGTGTATTATAAATCATAGAGGCATATCCCATCAATCTGGTGCCTGGGTGCAGGGAACATGATAACCCCTAACTCAGCAGAAATGTACCTTCCATCCATTATAGCATCTCTCCTGGAATAAACCACACGCTCCTCAGATAGGGCAGGACACTGGACAGCATTGTAAAGGAATCTTTGAGATAGTTCTTAGAACAGAGAAACCTTTTCTGTGGCTCCTTGGCTTTTTTTCCTACAACAATAACTTTAAACAAGACAGGTTCAGATAAGTGTTTTCTGGGCACTGTATCTGCTCAGTATCTGCTCAGCCCTGGGGTAAGTTCTCTGGAGTGTGCAAAAGAAAGAAAACGTATGATCCCTTCTCTTGATGAGCCTGCTTTTTAGAATTAGAATGTTAATTCCAGTAACGTGATTTTGATGCTAATAGCTATTGTCTACCTAGAATTTACTAAATACACACCAATAGAATATAGCAAGAAATTATTCATAACACTCATTTCAAAACACATGGTGACAACATCAGAGAAAGGAAAGATAAGCGCTGGTTAAAGTAGACTGGACATCCCTGAGGAAGATAGGCCTGGGCTAAGTCTCGGAGGCAAGGCTTTACCAGGGCCGGATGGGGACATTTCTCAGTGTGGGTGTAGATTGCATGAGAGAAATAAGGCTAGATAGGAAGTGAATAAACATTAAGAGAAGAGGCTTGGAAGTAGCCCACAGAGCTTTTGAATGAGCAAGTCTTCTGCTAAGCACTTCTCTACCCTTCTGTGCCCTCTGATATCAGAATCAATTCTGTTTCTTTTTGGGGACATTATTCCTAGAGGAAGAGAATTCCCATGCCTTAATCTAGGTCAAGTTCATACCATTTGCCGTAGAACAGCTGGTAAGTCAAGGGGACAGGTGTTGGAGCAAGAAAAGTGACTTTTATTCAGAGAACTGGGAAACTGAGAAGGTGGTGGGTAATGTCCTAAAGAACCATCTTAAGTTAGTATGAACTCCATCCAGGTTAATACAAAAGATGTCAAGTCTCTATCCTTTTTTATGACTGAATAGTATTCCATGGTGTGCATGACCACAGTTTGTTAATTCATTGCTGGGTTAATGGGCATTTAGGTTGTATCCACATCCTGGCAATTATAAATTGAGCTGCAATAAACAATCTAGTGAAAATGCCCTTATGATAAAATGATTTCTTTTTTCTTCTGGGTAGTTGCCTAGAAATGGGATTGCAGGAGCAAATGGGAGGTCTAATTTGAGTTCCTTAAGGATTCTTTCCAAAGAGGCTGTGTTAGTTTATAGTCCTACCAACAATGTAGGTAGGACTGCAACCAAACTCTGTGCCAGCATCTGCAAGTTTGGGACTTTGTGATGTGGGCTATTCTTACTAGGGTCAGAAACACATTTTTCTTAGTAAAGTATCGCAAGAATGGAAAACCAAGTGTCGGCTATATTCGATACAAATATGAAGCCAGTAGATGATCTAACACACACCCACATAGGAGAAAAACTCAATTCAATTCAAGTTGGGGGGAGGAGAATGGAGGGAAGGAGGAGAAGAGGAAAGGGAGGGAGAGGGAGAGGGAGAGGGACAGGGATTAATTGGTGTGCTCTCACTTAATGGGCATAATGTAAAGGTGTATGGAACAACTCTTAGGTGCAGGACACAACTACAACAGGGACTCTCCCTAACAAATGCAGACATTGTAACCCAGTTGTTTGTACCCTTCCATTAATCTGAAATTAAAAAAAAAGTTAGTATGAACTTTAGGTTCCTTTTTATCTTAAAGGAAGCAAAGGGGTTGTAAGAGCTAATCGAGGACAGCAGACATCTGGGTATCAGTGAAGGTCTGAGGAGCTTGTAAAACTTCTCTGTTCTTGGTCAGTTAACTTTGAAGGGTGAAAGTCAGCTCGGGATTTACGTATGCTTTCTTTATCAGAAGCTTTTATTGTCGTTGTTGTTGGCGATTCATTGAGGGTACAAAGAACCAGGTTACACTGATTGCATTTGTTAGGTAAAGTTCCTCCTATAATAGTGACCCATCCCTAAAAGGTATATCACACCCCCTGACTCTCCTCCCTCCTTCCCTCTCCCTGCACCTCCCTTCCCCCTTTCCCCAATGTATGCTAGGTCATCAATTGTCCTCACACTAGAATTGAGTACAAAGGATTCTTGCTTCTCCATTCTTGTGATGCTTTACTAAGAATGATGTGTTCCACTTCCTTGCAGTTTAATACAAAAGATGTAAAGTTTCCATCTCTTTAAACGGCTGAATATTATTCCATGGTATACATATACCATAGCATGTTAATCCATTTCTGGGTTCGTGGGCATTTAGGCCATTTCCACATTTTGGCAATTGTAAACTGAGCTGCAATAAACAGTCTAGTGCAAATGTCATTATGATAGGATTTTTTTCTTCTGGGTAGATGCCCAATAATGGAATTGCAAGATCAAATGGGAAATCTACTTTGAGTTCTTTGAGGATTCTCCATACATCCTTCCAAAAAGGTTGTATACTTTATAGTCCCACCAGCAGTGTAGAAGTGTCCCCTTTTCTCCACATCCATGCCAGTATCTCCAGCTTTGAGACTTTGTGATGTGGGCCATTCTCACTGGGGTTAGGTGAAATCTCATGGTGATTTTGATTTGCATTTTCCTGATAATTGGGGATGATAAGCATTTTTTCATATGCTTGTTAGCTGTTGGTCTATCTTCTTTAGCGAAGGGTCTATTCATTTCTCTTGCCCAGTGACATCAAGGGATTGTTGGTTCTTTTTATGTTGATTAATTTGAGTTCTCTGTAGATCCTAGTTATCAAGCTTTTGTATGATTCATAATATGCAAATATCCTTTCACCTTCTGAAGGTTGTCTATTTGCTTTGGTTGTTGTCTCCTTAGCTGTATAGAAGCTTTTCAGTTTAATTAAGTCTTATTTGTTTATTTTTGTTGTTGTTGCAATTGCCACAGAAGTCTTCTTCATAAAGTCTTTCCCCAGGCCATTATCTTCAAGTGTTTTCTCCACACTTTCTTTGAGGGTTTTTATTGTTTCATACCTTAAATTTAGATCTTTTATCCATCTTGAATTAAGTTTTGTGAGTGGAGAGAGATGTATGTCCAGTTTTAGTCTTTTACATGTGGATATCCAGTGCTCCGGAAGCTTTTAACCTCAAGGATATTACTGTAGGAGGCAGGGTGAAAATGGATCCAGTTGTGTTATGCCCCCCTTTCACTATTACAGAAGCATCTCATCAGAATGGAGGGTGGAAAGTGTGTAATGCAATGTAACTAGATAGGCAGGCCATATAAGCTACACCAGGAAAGTCATTTTTACCAGATTATGCCAGCTGGGTTGTGTATGTAGATGCTGCTAGGGGCAAAATTAGTTTGCTACCATTTGGCAGGGAGAGAAAACAAACTTTCTCCTTCCTCTTCCCTCCCTTATTCATTTTCCCCTTTCTAATTCTGAGATTATATATAAGCTTATCATCCTACCCTACCCCTTTTAATTCGTCCTCTTCCTTTACATCAATCTCAGTTCCCTTGGTTACAGCTTCATGGCCATACGCTGCTCACTCAACTTTATTCATTTACTCATTCAACAGGAATTTATTGAGAATTCCATGTGCATCCTCATCAAATACACTGTTTCATATGGAAGACAAGAAGAATTTACAATAGATGTGATAAGTACTTTGAAATGAGAACTATAAGATGCTACAGGAGCAGATAGAAAGCTTTCTTAATTTTATTGAGGAGAGAAGTGCATCAGTAAAGAAGTGATGTAGAAGCTTTGACCTCAAAGTATGAGTGGAAGAGTTCTGAGTCTTGTTTGCTCTGGGGAGCGTCCCTTCCAGGCAATTTAAGGTTCTTAGTTGCCTTTGGCTGTCACCCCCCAAATACATGGAAAATGAATTTATTTGTTCAATCAATAAATATTTATTGAGAAGTTCTATTTTCTGAATGGCATTCTAGGCTTTGGGATTTCATGTGTAAACTTGAGTAGTCTTACATTCTAGGAGGGATGGGCAGACAACAAATAAAGAAAAATAGATAATATATTGGATGTTCTGGGGACAAACGGAGCAGAGTAAGACACTAGGATATATGTTCTTACATGAGTGTGAGTATGCACTATTTTAAATAGGGTGATCTGGGCCTCTCTGGTGAGGTGATATTTGAGCAAGAACTGATGAAATAAAGGAGTGTGTCATGTGGTTTTGGGGGATGGGGGCAGCGTTCTAGGCAGGGGAAGCAATTAGAACAAAGGTTTGCTGGCGGAAATGTGCACAGTGTGTTCAAGGAACTGAAGAAAGGCCAAGTGACTGGAGCTCAGGGAGGAGAGAGGAAGGGGATGAGGTGGTGGAGTCCTGTCTCTGTGCCAAGCTTTACATTTCAGAAGTTCATTTGGCTTCTGTGCAGAGATGTCATAGTAGGGAGGGGACAGTGGAACAGAGATGTCAATAAGGAAGATATTGCAATGATTCAGGCAAGAGATGGTGGTGGCTTGCCAGGGTGCAAGAGGGAGAAATGGCTGGATTCTGGGTATACTTAAAAGGTATGGACAGGTTTGCTGATGGTTTGGATGGGGGCGTGAGAGAAGGAAGGGGTCAATGGTGGCTCAAAAGATTTGGATCTAAGTCCTTGGTTAAGTGGTGTGCCTTTGACTGAGATGGGAAAGATTGCAGGAAGAATAGGTTTTAGGGAGCAAAGGCACTTTAAGTTTGTTGTGTCCGGCAGCTCTAAGTGGAGATTTCATGTAGGCAGATCACCATGCAAGTCTGGATTTCAGGGGAGAGTTTGGGGATTTGTCATTTAAAACCATGAGACAGATTGAGATCACCATAGGGGTGAACTGGAGAGTGAAGAGATGAGGTCTAAGGGCTGAGGCCTGGAGTTTCTCCATTTCAGAGACTGGGGAGATGAGAAAGATCCTGCAAGGAGGTGAAGAAAGTGAGGTTCAAAGACTGAGCAATGCGTGCTGCCTGGAGGTCAAGAGAGTGTTTGAAAGATGGGGGAACGGCTACTCTGTCAAATGCTGAGAGGGCAGTGGACGAAGAGGTCATTGGTGACCCCGCTGCAGCAGGTTTGCTGGCATGGTGGGCCAAAGCTGAGAGTGGGCTCAAGAGAGGATAAGAGGAGGACAGTGGAGACAGCTTTGAGAGTTGCTGCTTCCATGGACTTTTGCCACAAAGGGAGGAAGAGAAATGAGGTTACTGTTGTTAGGGGAAGTGGTGTCAAGGGAGAATATTTCCAAGATGAGAAAAAAGCAGTATGTTTATGGGAAGAATCCAGCAGAGAGGGATGTCGGGGAGTGACTCTCCAGGGCTGATGGTCCTGAGCCGGTGAAAGGCATGAAATCCTGTGAACAAGTGGATAGGAGCAAGGGCAGCTTGCTCCTGCAACTGGAGGGCAGGAGGGTGGGGGCCTGGGCATTCCTAGCATAGGAATTCTCTTCTGATGCCTTCAAGTTTCTCCAGTGAAAGAGAAGCTAGGTCCTTGCTGAATGGGGGGAGGTGTAAGGTGACTGGAGACAGCACCTGCTGGGCTGTGAGGCATGGCTATGGGGCAGCCCTAGGGCCCCTTGAGAGGAAGTGGTCATGAATTTGAAAACAGTCCAGGTAGAATGCTGCAGGATGGCATTTATCAGGGTAACTGGTTCTGGGCTTATTAATCCCTCATGAGGGACATTTTTGAAGAAGGATTGCAAGGTGATACTGAAACCCATGGCTCTCAGTCTCATGTCTGAACAGAGCTACATCTCCAACAGGTGACCCCCAGCCACAGCTCTCAAGCCAGGCACGGTTTCAGGGGGCTTCCCGTGGGTGGGCAGGATCCCAAATGCTGGTCACATGTGAATACCATAAATTCATCCTCTGCTTCTTTTATCTGTCAGTGGAGGCATGTTAGAAGGTTATTAAAATCAATCAACACACTGGGGTTTGGTACAAAGGAATGTTAGCCACACACCAGAGATCATTAGTGCACAGGAGGGAGCCAAGCACAGAGGAGGGGAGGGGACATTGGGCAGAGAGGCCCACATGGGCACAGGCTTGATGGTGCTGGTGTATGGAGGGAAGGGGCACCACAGACTGGGAGGTAAGTGGAAACACTGGACTGCATGTGCTCTGGCAGCTATCCTTCTCACTGTCTCCTACCCTGCCAAGCTCACTTCAGCCTCCAGGCCTTTAATCGTGCTGGCTTTCCTACCAGGAATGCCCTTCATCCCTAAAGCTTCAGGGTTGTACATTTCCAGGGAGTGCTATGAACACTGCATTTTCTTCTCCCTTCTTGAATTGGTTCAACTTCTGTTTCTTCCCTGACAGCCCCTTTCTCTGCTCCAAGCCACACTCTCTCTTCCCTCTCTGATTTCCTCTTTTAGCTAAAGGGCAGATTTCACTAATAAAAATACAAGATACCCAGTTAGACATTACACAGAATGCTCTTATACTAAAAAATTATTGTTTCTCTGAGATTCACATTTAATTAGGCATCTTGAATTTCATTTGGTAAGCCAACTAGAATGAGAAACAGTTGAACATTCATTCAACAAACCTTTATAGAGAAGGAACATTAGTGCCTTCTACTGGCATTGGAAAAAACCCCTGCCCTCAGGGCTGAGATGCATAGTTGGTAAACCAAACAGGTATTTAGGTTATTACTCAGATAGAAGCGTAGAAAAATGTTATAAAAATTTCACCTTGGGCTCTGCGCCTATAGCTCAATGAGCTAAGGCACCAGCCACATACACCTGAGCTGGAGGGTTCGAATCCAGCCGGGGCCTGTTAAACAACAATGATGGCTGCAACCAAAAAATGGTTGGGCGTTGTGGCGGGTGCCTGTAGTCCCAGCTACTTGGGAGGCAGAAGCAAAAGACTCGCTTGAGCCCAGGAATTGGAGGTTGCTGTGATCTGTGATGCCACAGCACTCTATCCAGGGTGATGGCTTGAGGCTCTGTCTCAAAAAAAAAAAAAAAAAATTTCACCTTGGATGAACTTCTGTAGAATTTGCCATCATAACATCTGGGGGAAAGCTATTTTAATTGAAATATACATGAAAATTTTGTAATTTATTTTCATTGAATACTGTAATTTTTAATTTTAATGATGCATGCGGATGGAGGCTTCATTATCTTTTCAATGCTTAAGACATCTGAAAGTATTCATTAAGACTTGTTGCCTATGAGGAGTTTGTCATCTGTTATTAATATCATCATCATCATTGTCATCATTAGCATTGATCAGAAGTGGCAGCTGTGTAGGCAGAGGCAGGGTGATGTGGTAGTGAGGGAATGCTCCCTGGCTGCACCATTTACTAACTGTGTGATCATGGGACGCTGCTTAATCTCTCTGTGCCATAGTTTCACCATCTGTAAAATGGAATACAACAACAACATTATCTACTTCAGAAGGGTTGGTGAGAAGGTTAAAGAGTTGAAATAGGAAGGCTGGTTTAACATTCATTAACGTAATCCATCATATCAACAGAAGCAAAAACAGAGCATATGACCCTCTCAATAGATGCGGAAAAAGCATTCAACAAAATTCAGCATCCTTTTCTAATTAGAACACTTATCAATATAGGCATAGGTGGCACATTTCTTAAATTGATTAATGCTATCTATGACAAACCCACAGCTAGTATTATATTGAATGAAGTAAAACTGAAAGCTTTTCCATTTAGAACTGGAATCAGACAAAGTTGTCCTCTATGACCCCTACTATTCAACAAAGTGCTGGAAGTTCTGGCCAATACTATCAGGCTAGAGAAGGAAATAAAGGGCATCCAATGGGGGAAGAGGAGGTCAAACTCTCTCCCTTTGCTGATGGTATGGTCTTAGAGAACCCCAAAGACTCAACCACAAGATTCCTGGAAATTGTCAAAGAATATGGTAATGTCTCAGGATATAAAATCAATGTCCACTAGTCAGTAGCCTTTGTAAATGCCAATAATAGCCAAAATGAGAAGCTAATCAAGGACACAATTCCCTTCACAGGAGCTTCAAAAAAACAAAAAGAAAAGAAATACCTAGGAATATCCTTAAAAAAGAGGTAAAAAACCACTATAAAGAAAATTATGAAATCCTAAGAAAAGAAATAGCAGAAGATATTAACAAATGGAAGAACATACCATGGCTGGGAAGAATCAACATTGTTAAAATGTCTATACTTCCTAAAGCAATCTACCTATTCAATGCCATCCCTATTAAGATACCAACATCATATACAATTGCACTAATGTACACAGCTATGATTTAATAAAAAAATAAAATGGTAGTACTATAATAAAACATGAAAAAAAAAGATACCAACATCATACTTTCAATATTTGGAAAAAATAATTCCTCATTTTGTATGGAACCAGAAAAAAACCCCATATAACCAAGGCAATTCTTAGTAATAAAAACAAAAAAGCTGGGGGCATCAGCCTACCAGACTTTTGGCTATACTACCAGGCCATAGTGATCAAAACAGCATGGTACTGGCACAAAAATAGAGACATTAACATTTGGAACCTAATAGAAAACCATGAGATGAAACTAACCTCTTACAGCCACCTGATCTCTGATAAATCAAATGAGAACATACACTGGGGAAAAGAATCCTTATTCAATAAATGGTGCTGGGAGAACTGGATAAGACTGTAAAAAACTGATACTGGATTTGCACCTTTCTCCACTTACAAAAACTGATTCAAGATGGATAAAAGATTTAAATTTAAGGCATGAAACAACAAAAATCCTCAAAGAAAGTATGGGGAAAACACTTGAAGATAACAGCCTGGGAAAAGATTTTATGAAGAAGACTTTTGTGGCAATTGCAACAACAACAAAAATAAACAAATGGAACTTAATTAAACTGAAAAGCTTCTGTACAGCTAAGAAGACAACAACCAAAGCAAATAGACAACCTTCAGAATGGGAAAAGATATTTGCATATTATGAATCAGACAAAAGCTTGATAACTAGGATCTATAGAAAACTCAAATTAATCAACAATAAAAGAGCCAACAATCCCATCTGTCACTGGGCAAGAGACATGAATAGAACCTTTTTTAAAGAAGACAGATGAATGGCTAACAAACATATGAAAAAATGCTCATTGTCCCTGATCATCAGAGAAATGCAAATCAAAATCATCATGAGATATCACCTAACCCCAGTGAGAATGACCCACATCACAAAGTCTCAAAACTGCAGATGCTGGTGTGGATGTGGAGAGAAAGGAACACTTTTACACCGCTAGTAGGACTGCAAACTAAAATAACCTTTTTGGAGGGATGTATGGAGAATCCTCAAAGAACTCAAATTAGGCCTCCCATTTAATCCTGCAATCCCACTACTGGGCATCTACCTAGAAAGAAAAAAATCCTTTTTTCATAAGGACATTTGCCCTAGACTGTTTATTACAGCTCAATTTACAATTGCCAAAATGTGGAAATGGCCTAAATGCCCACCAACCCAGGAATGGATTAACAAGCTGTGGTATATGTATACTATGGAATACTATTTACCCATTAAAAGAGATGGAGACTTTACATCTTTTGTTTT
>CAUYRH010073945.1:0-30046 GCA_963574655.1 Perodicticus potto
ACCTGAGGGCTCTCCCTGACCTCACCTGAGGGCTCTCCCTGAGCTCACCTGACGACTCTCCCTGAGCTCACCTCATGACTCTCCCTGAGCTCACCTGAGGGCTCTCCCTGAGCTCACCTGAGGGCTCTCCCTGAGCTCACCTGAGGGCTCTCCCTGACCTCACCTGACGACTCTCCCTGACCTCACCTGAGGACTCTCCCTGACCTCACCTGAGGACTCTCCCTGAGCTCACCTGAGTGCTCTCCCTGACCTCACCTGAGGACTCTCCCTGACCTCACCTGACTACTCTCCCTGAGCTCACCTGAGGGCTCTCCCTGACCTCACCTGAGGACTCTCCCTGACCTCACCTGAGGGCTCTCCCTGACCTCACCTGAGTGCTCTCCCTGAGCTCACCTGACGGCTCTCCCTGACCTCACTTGATGACTCTCCCTGACCTCACCTGAGGACTCTCCCTGACCTCACCTGAGGGCTCTCCCTGACCTCACCTGAGGGCTCTCCCTGACCTCACCTGAGGGCTCTCCCTGAGCTCACCTGAGGGCTCTCCCTGACCTCACCTGACGACTCTCCCTGAGCTCACCTGATGACTCTCCCTGACCTCACCTGAGGGCTCTCCCTGACCTCACCTGACAACTCTCCCTGACCTCACCTGATGACTCTCCCTGACCTCACCTGACGACTCTCCCTGAGCTCACCTGACGGCTCTCCCTGACCTCACCTGAGGACTCTCCCTGACCTCACCTGATGACTCTCCCTGACCTCACCTGATGACTCTCCCTGAGCTCACCTGAGGGCTCTCCCTGACCTCACCTGAGGACTCTCCCTGACCTCACCTAGTGCAGGGCACAGACCCAGTCGTCAGACTCTCAAATGGTGCTTTAAGCCTGTGAACAGAATGGTTGGGCCCACTTGGCAAGCAGGGTGGGCAAAATCCTTAGACCATGCTGTCTTCCTGTGTCTCCGTCTCAGTGGCAGCCCCAGGCGAGTCAGGGCCTGGCCTCTGTTCCCTTCTCGTGTCTGTGCAGCTCCTCGGGCAGCCCCGGAGGCCCTGGAGTCTGGGCTCTCAGAGTTGCATCCAGCCCAAGGTGCTCTGGGTTTCAATGCCCGTGGGACTCCACGTGATTTCCTTTTCTAAATTAAGGTCTCTCTGCAATCTCCAGGCAGCTCCCTGTGTGAGGGCCGAGATCTGCGCGGGTCGGGATTCTCTCGTGGCCACAACTATAAAAGCCCGTGTGTGAGTGTGGAGCCCTCGGAGCTTCCTGTCCCTGGCTGGGAGCTTGGCCCTGAACCCTCTTCTTGCCCACTTTCGGTGCCCCCATCACTGTCCTGGTAAATCTCTGTGTTTTCTCATAGCTGATCTGTTTGAAATGTGAACAGATCTGTGGTTCGTGTCTACAGAGGAGGTATGTGCTGCCTGTGTTTAGCTGGCCTTCTTTATCCTGTCTCTGGGTCTCATTTTTCAATTTTTATAAGATAGTAAACATGATAAATTTATGAGGCGTGGGTACTGGCTTTTGTTACTCTCCTTTAAAAAATATTGTACTTTCCTCTGCAAGTCAAGCCAAACCACATGATCAGTTTGATCTTTTGAAGTGTTGCTTGTAAGTTTTGTTTGAGCAAATCTAGATGAGGCTGTATTCTGAGGTTATATCAGCCCCACGTGTTGAGTCGTGGTCCCTCTGGAATCTTTACTGAACGCCTGTATTGAACACCATCCCCTCTTCCGGCTGCTGAGAAATAATTCCTGCCTCTCAGTGTGCCCTGGAAATGTTTGGAATTGAGAGACTGGATTAAATTTCTATCCTGAACCTTCTTTCCCCCTGTTTATTGCCTGGTATCATAGGATAGTCACTCTATGAATTTATGGAGTAATACTTAGTCAAGGCTTCCAGAGGCCCATATGCATGTTTCTGGCATTTCCCTCTGTGAAGCACCCTCCCCTCATCCTGGCTATGTCATCCCACTCCATAAACTCAAGTCACCATGACCTTTCCAACTTCTGAGTCCCCTAAACTCAGCACGGTCATCCTACCCCACCAACTCAAGTTCCCTGCACTCAGCACGGTCATCCTTGCTGAAAACTAAATGAGATGGGAGAGAAAACTGACCCCTAATAAAGTACAGTTTCTTCTGAAGTCCCTCTTTCTCTGAATGCATGGAAGAGTCATTTCAGGCCAAGAAATCATGGATCAGTTTTTCTTCCTTAATAATAGTATGGCTTTTTAATGTAGCCAGAGATTTAGGGGATGAGTATGTGTTACAAATGTATGAAATAAAAACCTCTTATAACCTAATTGGGGCATTCTCAGTTATCATGAAAGAGGGGTTCATTACTGACAATGAGTTATGAAGTACGGGCTTTCTGTAGAATTTATTTGGGAAGCAATTTGCTCTAGAGTTGAATACATTTGGTAGAAGGATATTTTTACATTTATTTCACTATGTGAATATTTGGCTAAGCTCATTCTGCAATCCTTACCAGACCTCAATATTTACTAACTGACATATAAACCTTTCCTGGTGGAAACTGGTATTTTGAGTTGTTGAGTTGTTTCCAAACCTGTAGGTGGAGTAAATCTTTTTAGAGCCTGGTAATGTTTAACTAGGAATTTTATGTGCCCATCATTTAACTAGTATATTTTAGGATGAAACTTGCTTTTTCTTTTCCTAGAAAACAATATTTTACATTTGTGTAATTTTAATCATTAAATCTTTGAAGTGTTCTGTGAATTAGAAATCACTTTCTTGTGATTAGAAAGTGTAAAATTCTGGATATAGCATCTTACCCCAGATTACCAAACAATACATAACACAGATCAGTTTGAGGTCTACACATATTTAAGGCACTTTTTTCTTTTTGATCAGGAAAACTATATTGGTTAGCTATGAGAAACTACAAGGATCACTTTAAAACCATTTGTAAGTTTTTTGTTTTTTTTTTTTTCTGAGACAGAGTTTCACTTTGTCACTCTCAGTGGCATCACAGCTCACAGCAACCTCAAACTCTTGGGCTCAGGTGATTCTCTTGCCTCAGCCTCCCAAGTCGCTGGGACTACAGGCGTCCTCCACAACACCCGGCTATTTTTAGGCAGGGGGTCTCGCTCTGGCTCAGCCTCTCAAACCTGTGATCTCAGGCAATCCACCCACCTCAGCCTTCCAAGTGCTGGTATTATAGGCATGAGACATCACACCTGGCCCCCTTTTTAAAAGTATAATAGTAAAACATTTGTAATCTAGATAAAGGATTTAAAAATCTTAGCTTACATCTAGTGGGCAGTTATAGATCTGAGTTTGCACTTATTTTAATCTTTCATCTTTTTAATGAGGTTGCCATGGTATTAACATCATTTATATTTAACTCGAATTACCACAAGCAGTCTTGGAGCTCTACTTATGCAATATCCCAGGAAATAGCAAAATGAGGATCCTGCACAGAACGGTCCAATGGAAACTTTCACTGCTTGTCTTCCCCTAAAACATCATTTAGTGTTTGAAATTTATTAGTTGTCACTAGCTTAAATACAATCTAATCCAGGGGCCACACACGAACACCAACGCAAGACGGGCAGCAAATGCAGATGCGCGGGGCAGACTGAGGACGAGGAACAGCACAGAGAGGGGCTCCCAGGGTGGAAGAGGAGGGCCATGGCCTGCTCCAGCCACTGTCCAGCTGCCACGCGGAGCAATCACTCTGTCAGTGTGGCCAGTAAATGCCTGCTGGACACCCACCACACACCAGGCACTGTCCTCAGCACCGGAGATCAGCAGTGTACAAGTAAGGCAAGGTCCCTGCCTTCAGGTATCCCAGTCACACAGGAGATGAAAGTAGGGAAGTCATCAAGGAAGGGGCACTGTCACATCACAGTGTGATGAAGTATAATGACAGGAAGGTCCGAGAAGACGGAGTGGGAAGAACCGAGTCTCTGAGGCAGGGATGAGCTCCTGTGCCAGGGACAGAGGCCCGGCGTGGGCCGGGAAAGACCCGCCACGGGGGAGGCACGGAGAGGGGTGGGTCCAGTCCTGCAAGACCTGTAGGCCATCACAAGGGATTCGGACTTTATTCTCAATGTGGTGAAAAGGCACTGCGTGGTTTTGAACAAGGAGCATTGTGATGTGTTTTCATTTTTTAAAAAAATCACTGTGGCTGCTCTGTGGGGAGTGGGCAGCAGGGCGTGTGTGTAGAAGCCAATGGGGTCACTCAGGTGAGCTGTGCTGGTGGCTTGGAGCAGGGGAGCGACTGTAGAGACGGGGAGAACAGGTGTGAGATTTACTTTGTAGGAGAATCTGAGAGGAATTATGACTGTGGATTTCATGAAAAAAAAAAAAGGAACAACTATTTCTTGGTTTGGGGCTTCTGAAAAAGGTTGAATCGGAATGGTTTTGGCCAAAAATGCAGAGTCCAGCAGAAGAATGCAAAAATGTAGAGTCCAGCAGAAGAATGGTTTTGGCAGAACAACGTGAGGTGTGTTTGGAAATCACCAGCTCTATCTTTGCTGTGTAGAAATGGTGTGCGGGTAGTTTCTGTTTTCTAACTTAGACAAGTCTGGGAGTTTGTAGGCATAAAGGCTGGAGTGCAAGTTCATCCACTTGCTGATGCTCCTATTTAGGCCACGAGCACGAGAGAGGGAGAGAGGTCAGCGATGAGGGAAGGAGTGTGAGGCCGACACTCTCACTGGCAGCAGGGGCGATGTGCGGGCAGCCAGGAGAGAATGGAAAAGAGTGTCCAGCAAGCTGGAGGAAAGTCTGGACAGCATGACTTCCTGAAAGGCAAAATAAGAAAAGATTGAAGAAGGGTGTGGCCGTCGGTGTCAGCGCTGCTAAGAGCCAGGCAAAGTGGCCGTAACGGGTGAAAAAATGTGAGATCTAGGGAGTTGTCTTTCCCTTAATTCATCTTTTAACTTAACAGACACTAAATTTACATCTTTGTGTACAGTACCATCCATCTTCACACATGTATAGATTTATGTAACCATCATTGTGAAGATTAAGAACAGTTTCGCCCACCCCAGACACTCCCCGAGCGGCCTTCTGCTGGTCCTCTGCTCCCCATGTATAATTATGGGCAACCACTGACCTGTTCTTCCTCACTGGATGTCGCTTTAGTGGGCCGGACGGCGGTCCCCTTACGTTCAGCGTGATACCGTTGAGATTCAGCTAAGTTTTTGCTCACATACAGAGTTTCGTTCTTTGATGGCTGGTATTCTAGTGTATAGATAGACAAAGCTGGTTCATTTTTCACCTGTCAAAGGACATTTGGATCGTTGTTTCCAGATTCAAGCGATTGTAAAGAGGGCTGTGGTAAACATCTGCCTTCAGGTTTTCCTGTCAACATAAACAAACATGTTTTATTTCTCTTCAGTAAGCACCTAGGGCTGGAATTGCAAGGTCTTATGGTAGATGTTCTATTTAGTTCATAAGAAACTGCTAAACTATTTTGGAATGACTATAACATGGGTTATTGGCTTTTTGGTTTGTTTGTTTGTTTTGAGGAAAAGATGAAAATCCAGAATTTTATGAAAAATTTCTCAAATTTTAAATTATTTTGATAATCAGATTTCATATATCCGTAGGTTGCCATTGACAGAGCTCAATTCCTGTATTAACAATGGCGAATAGGGCAGTGCCTGTGGCTCAGTGAGTAGGGCACCAGCCCCATATGCCGGAGGTGGCGGGTTCAAACCCAGCCCCGGCCAAAAACTGCAAAAAAAAACAAAAAAAACAATGGGGAATAAAACCTGAGGATCAGACATATAAAATAAATTACAGACGCTCCCCGGCCCTGACGTCAGGTCTTCTGACTTTAATTACATGCTGTCTCAGCATCTCTAAGAAAAATGCATTGTCCTCCGTTAAATAAATTGCACTGCTAGTCAAATTATTTTCCCTTTACACATAACATTATATAGGAAAATACCTCTGGATTAGAAAACTCTGCTTTTTACTAGCTCTGTTTTTTTTTTTTTTTTTGTATTAAGTCATATACACATAGATCATGAATACATTTATGCATATGTGGGGTACAATGTGTTGATTTTGTTTTATACAATCTGACATGGTTACATCAATCCAATCAACATAGCTTTTGCCTCATTTACTTGATTATTGTGTTAAGACATTTATGTTCTCCACTGGACAGATTTGACTTGTACCCTTGCAATATGCTCCCTAGGTGTGGTCCCGCCTTTACCCTCCCCCTATCAAACCTCCCCGATCCCCTTCCTTCCCCCTCCATTTCTCTCCTTCATCCTGGGCTATTGTTGTGTTCTGTCTTTCATAAGAAAGTGTGAGTAAATATAAGTTGGTTTCATAGAAGTGCTGAGTACATTGGATACTTTTTCCTCCATTCTTGAGATACTTTACTCAGGAGAATATGTTCCAGGTCCATCCATGTAAACATCGAAGAGGTAAAGCCTAGCTCTGTTATCTTGAGTAAATCTTTTATTTTCATTTTTTAGTCTGCTGTGCAAGAATACTAATGTTACTTTTAAGGCTTCTTGTACTATTTAGAGTAAGAAGTGCATACGACACCTTGCACAGTATAACTATTCAAAAATATACTTGTGATAATTTCACATAATTGTAATACTATTATTCAAAATGAAATTTAAAAACGAGTATGTTTCTGAACTTTAGCTACATGAAAGTGATCTGAGAGAGTAACTTTATATAGCAGGAAAAAATGGCCCATAAGACCTCACTTTTTATATCAACAGTGTTGTAAATGTTATAAAAGAAGTAATTTGACCTCAACTGACCTTACATGTCTTGCTAAAATACAATGGGGATTGACTTGATAGACTCCAAGATACCAAAATTTGTGAATACTCTAAAAAGCCTTTTGATAAGAATGGCTATGGAAAGCATATTTTAAAAAACCCTCAATTCTGCATCATAAAAATACATGTGTATCTATTTCCACAACAAAGCATATAATTTGAAATATGTTCTCTAAAAAGTATACAGGGTTGTCCAGAAAGTGTCTAACCATGTAATACAAGAAAATAGACATGACATACTATGAAAAGTATCAGTTCCCTTTATTATTTCGATCTTTCCTTTAGTTTTCTAATTTTATTCAGTCCTAAACTGGCTGTTTCTAAACCCAAATGGGTTCTTATTTTCAACAATCAATTGATTAGCATAATCCTTCTTTTGTTTATTCAATCATTTTGAACCTATTTCTGAACATCTGTTATGAGCTGGGAAACCAGGATAGTGATGGCACAGGGGGGCAGCACCGTGACAGGCTGAGCCACAGGTGCCAGGGAGCAAGTGAGGCTGCCACCCCAGGCTAGCAGCTGGGACTAGGAAGGACCCTTGGCTTGTTCTTTCTTTCCTGCATTTCCTTTTTAATTTATTTTATTTATAATTATTGTGGGTATATAATAATTGTACATATTTACAGGGTACATGTGATATTTTGACTCAGGCATACAATATTTATTAATCAAATCGGGATAATTGGGGTACCCATCACCTCCAGGCATTTATCATTTGGGGGGTTAGGAACACTCCATTCCACTCTTTCAGCCTCATTTTCTTCTTCTAAAAGATTTAGGAGTTAAGACTAAAAAGAAATGAATCAATGGAGGTGCTCTCCACAAGAAGGGTGGGTCCAAGCAAGACAAATGAAAAATCACAGAATTCTAGTGGTAATGATGGCATCAGGAGTATGTAAATTCCATATTTTAAACAGGGATTCAAACTTTGTTTTAATTACTCATTTCATCACTTAGAAAATGAGCAATTTTAATGCCTGCATGCTCAAGACAATTGGCATTCATATGTTAAGGCTGAATCCCACTTATATCCCCCAAATTAGTAGCCTATACCAAGATCAGCAAATTGATTTCTAAAGTAATAGTCCATGAAGCATACATGATCCTGGCATGCATCGAAGCCGATTAGCATG
Organism: Perodicticus potto; assembly: GCA_963574655.1. Lineage (NCBI taxonomy): Eukaryota > Metazoa > Chordata > Mammalia > Primates > Lorisidae > Perodicticus > Perodicticus potto. The sequence continues at coordinate 7,910 of CAUYRH010073945.1, forward strand.
CCAACATGACATTAGTTACATATGATCAGCTAATTCATTGGTTTCGTGTTTACATGTTGTTCCAAGGTTAATTTTTCACAGTTTTCTTGTATTCATAACCCCTAAAAAGGACAGATGATAGCATACTGTTAGTGCGAGAACAGAAATGTGAGCTGTCAAACAGTCTATTTGATTTCTGATCACTGATTCGATATTGCTAAACATACTAAACATAAGTTTGTGTATCCTGAAAATGCTGAGAATTTCCAAAGATATGTGTCCTTTAAGATAAAAGAGTTTAAGAATCACTGGTGGACTCTTCATTGTATTTTGTAACACTTACTCAATTTAGTATTATTCCTTGGTTTATTAGTATTTCAGTATGGTACAGACATGTACAATGTTTATCAGCCTTTCCTATTTTCTGTGTATAGAGGTTTGATAAATTTCCAATAAAGTTTGTCATCCTCCCCATTGAAAGAATGTGAATGTACCCACAGTTGACACATATTCAGGTTTCCCTGTTGTTATGCTAATGACTCTCTTGCTTGTTCTAGAAAGGGATTGAATTGGAAATTGCCAGTAGCTGTGAAGACAACAATGGCAGTTGTTCTCATGCCGTGAACATGCAGTTGGTGGCCTCAGTGTTCAGTCACCACGGACACCAGCTGGGATTCAGATGAGAAAACACACATAAGTGGCGTCTGGTAAGTGCCGTCTCCATTCAAAAGTTCCTCTGGACTCACGTAGCCCTTCCATTTCTAGTCCTTATTGCTGTGAGGTAAGCCACATCTCAAACACGGAGAACTCGGTTGAGCAGTGACTCTGGCCACTGAATGAATGTGAAAGGGAGATTGCTTAACAGAAGATGACACAGTTAGATAGTTACCTTGAAGTTGAAGGAGACTTAAAACATCTTCACGAAATGCATGGACTTAATAGGTTTACTTCAGGAAAAAGCTCCAAAGTCTACGTAACCACCAAATATAATTTGCAATTTCAACCATAAGTGCCACCATAGACCCCAGGTTTCTGTGTCCAGAGCAGAAACTCTATTATTTGTATTGGTTTTCAACCCAGTAACGATGTGGTTCCATGTTCAACTTCAATATGGCAAAACCTTTTACACTAAAAGAAAACCTTAAAATGTGTCATTCCTCGCATAGCAAGGCTCATACCCACTTTGGATTACTACGTTTTCCAACTTATTATTAGAATTTGTGTCATTGGAGGTGATGAGAAGAATAAATTTCACCCTAGCCTTGCTTCCCAATGAAATATTTCATCGACAGCATCTGAGAAAAAGGAGAATCTATTCCAAGTAGGGACGGTGAGTATCAAAGGCTACTGCTTCTTGTCTCGTCCTGAGAACGTGCCCAAGTTCCCGAAGCTGTGATCTGTCACCAGTCGGGAATTCTGATACAATTTTTGCTTATTTTTTTGACACTGGCAGAAGTTCGTGCTTTATGTTTCCTCTCTTAAAAACTGATGAGCACTAAGAATGGACGACCTACTACGGGTCGTCCCCAAGTTACAAACATCTGACTAGGATGCGCCTCACACTTAGAAACCGAGGCTGCTACAGGTTACAGGTAAATGTAAGCGTCGCAATTTACATAAAAATTCACCTTCAGGACAAATCTATCGAACCCATCTCGTTTGTAACCTGGGGACTGCCTGCACTTCGTGTAGCCCAGTATGGTTAGAGAGCACTGGAAGTATAAGGAAGGCGAATTTCAATGGTTTAAGGATTTGAGACTTTTTATTTTGACACTCTGGTGATATAGAATGAACTTCCGAAAATCTTGCTGTTTTCTGTTTTTATAAATTGTTCAAACCATTGCTTATATTTCTTGAACCAAAATAGCCCTCTGCATTGGGCTGAATCTACAGTGGTTAACTTACTGGAAACAAGTGCTTTTCTTGCCTCTTTCTATGTTGTGAAAAACGTGTTTATGCTTTTTCCTATCTTGCTAATGTTGGTATTTACAGGAAAAACAAAGGCTTCCTTTTATCCTTCTTGCCTCCTTCCTTCCTTTCTTCTCTCTCCCTATGTTCCTCTTAGGAGTATGAACAAGAGAAACCAGAATTTTTCTGACCCTCTTGTTTGCAACTTACAATTTGATGTCTTTATTCTTTAAAAAAATACAATTCAGTCAAGTTCTTATTTACAACTAGGAAGAGAAAAATAGCATCTGCCAGGGTCAAAATGCATAAAATTGCATATTTATGAGGCTGCATCAGTCAACATGACAATGTTGTATTGTTTATGGCTCAAGTTTATTTCACTTGCTAACAATAAAAAATATCCGTTTGTAGTCCACATATTCACTAGCGTAAAGGTCGTGATTCTTTTGGAGTATACGTACGCATGCGTTTACTTACTTGCTTGCAAACAGATTAGACAGGTTAAGGCCATGTATGTTTGTAAAAAAAAAAAAAAATAGTGTTTAAAGGAAATCAAAGACTTTTCTTTTCAGCTTCTGTTAAAATAAACCTTAAAATATATGGGAATGTACAAAGAAGTATGAAAATACATCACGCAGTCTGCAAGTGATCAGTGTTGCCCAAAGGTAAAAATTTATTAGAGCTAAAACCTAGAGATGTGTTAACACAATTTGACAGACAGATATATAAATGCAAGGGTCTGACCATCAATAAGGTCACTAAAGTTAGCAATTGGCCAGTTATTAGAAAATATTTTTAACTTGTGGAGTTTCACTTGATGACTATGTATAGGGGACAAATACTGAAGATCAGGTTTTTCAGTCTTCTGTTTTTATTGTTTGGGTTACATTGAAGTACAAAGAATTAGGTTATACTGATTGCATTTGTTAGGTAAAGTCCCTCTTGTAATTGTGTCCGCCCCAAGAGGTGTGCCACACACCAAGACCCCCATCCCCCCACCTCCCCTCTGTCCACTCCTTTCTTCCCCTGCTTGTGCCCAAATTGATTTGAGTTTTTCTCTTATGAGGTTATGTATTAGATCGTCTACTGGCTTCTTAATAGTACTAAGTACATTGGATTCTTGCTTCTCCATTCTTGTGATACTTTACTAAGAAGAATGCCTTCCACTTCCATCCAGGTTAATTCAAAAGATGTAAACTCTCCGTCTTTTTAATGGTTGAATAGTATTCCACGGTATACATATACCACAGGTTGTTAATCTATTCCTGAGTTGATGGGCATTTAGGCTATTTCCACATTTTGACAATTGTAAGTTGAGCTGTGATAAATAGTCTAGTGCAAATGTCCTTGGAATAAAATGTTTTTTTCTTCTGGGTAGATGCCTAGTAATAGGATTGCAGCATTAAATGGGAGGTCCGATTTGAGTCCTTTGAGGAGTCACCATATTTCTTTCCAAAATGGTTGTATTAGTTTGCAGTCCCACCCGCAGTGTAGAAGTGTTCCCCTCTCTCCACATCCACACCAGCATCTGCAGCTTTGAGACTTGCCCACCCTGAGGTATCACCTAACCCCAGTGAGAATAGGTTTTCACTTTTCATCTTTTCTGAAGTTAAAGATGAAATGTTTAATAGTTTTGCTGGCTACATTGAGTTCTTACTTTTGATTATGGCTAAATTTTTCTGTACAGAAGAATTTCTCTGCAATGGTGAAATATTTGGTATATTGACCAATGTAGGTATCATGTGATCAGAGAGGAAGAGAATTAAAAGGGAAGAATAAGAAAGGAAAGATCTCAGCAAATAACATCTGAAAAGAAATCCAGAGTTAGGAAACAGTGAGGCATTTTAAGAAAAGCTTGTGATGTGGGAAGGACAGAGTTTCATGAATTCCAGACTGGGATATATGACACAAGCTAGAATCAGCACTAGAGAAACGTCCATAGAAAAAGCCAAAATGGATCATAAAATGATAGTCAGATCAAAGGACTTGCTTTCCAATGGCGAGATACAATTGTGCTCCTTGCTGGTTGAAAAGAGGAGATCGGTCAAGTCTGAAGTCTGCAGGGATGTTAGAGACAGACAACTTTAAAATATCTGGAAATTAAAAATAAATCCATAGAGGTTAACATGTAAAATGAAACAAAACTAAATTTTTTGAAAAGTCTTTTTAACCTCTACTTCATGCTATCTAATCAAAAATATTAACAAAAGGAAGGTTTAATAATAATAAAGGAAAAAATATCATCTCGGATATTGCAAGTGGCAGTGCTTGTGATATTTTGCTAGAGAAAAATGTTTTGTGTCCAAACGACCTCCGTCTAGATGTTTTATGGTGACCCCTCACCTCGACTGACCGATGCCATTTTCTCTCCTTCCTTCCTCCCGTCTTCATTTCCTCGAGTTGAGACCCTTTCCAAGGTTAATGGAGAGTCTGGCCTTTTTTATCTACAGCTGCTTGTGTAGTTATAGAACAAAAGGATTTTGTAAACTCAGCTGATAGGCCACCCAACTCAACAGCTCGAACAAGAGCGGGAGGTGACGTGAGCCGAGGACCTAGCACTTAAAACCCCAGCAGACCCTTCCCAGGTAGGTGTGCAGCCGGTGGAAGGAAACAGGAGTGGGGCGTCTGCCGCCCTTCACTGGCTAATCGTGTTAGGAATGATTGCCTCAAGCCCCAGCCATGCAGGCTATCCTTTGACTAAGGACTTTCACTCTGACTTCTTCTGGTGCGTGGCTAGTCTCCTCAGGGAGTTTATTTCTCAAGAATAAAAATTCAGAATTGGAGAATTCTGAAATACTAGTGCTAAAGGAGACTGAAAGATTATTCGGAGAGCTGCTCTTGTGACAGGACTGTCCATGGTAGAGCTGTCACAGATGGGACAAGGACCACGGACCTCACTCATCCCAGTCACAGAATCAGAAGCAAATGCTCTGAAATGTCTTACAATTTAAAACCTAATATTTAAAGTAAGCATTCTGGCTACTCTCAGACTGGAATTAGAACTTCTCTCTCCGGTCACACGAGTTCCTTTTGCTTTGGAACATGCTTTGCTCTTCAGTTCTAGAAGAACAGACACATCGTGCAGTCCACGCCTGTCCCCTCCGTGCACCTGTCAAATGCTCACTACGTGGCATTTTTTGCCTCTTCTTTCTCAAGCTGTTTTCTGTTTATCAGTTTCTCTGTTTGTTAAGTCAGATTGCTGTTAGAGTGAAAAAAATGGCAGAGATCTCTTCTCATCTGCTTATAAATGCATTAGGAGATACTTTAAATTCTCTTAAAATAAATAACAAGCATACGAGAGGCATGTGAAAAACACAAACCAAAAGTGTTACCTGTTATACGATAGCTGCAGTTTCTTCAATGTTTGCTTTACGTGGCCTGAGAAATAGAAAATGATTAGGAAAACAGTTTGATTCAGAAGTGAGGCTTATCAGTGCTTCCAGAGGATCAGTAAGTTCCTGTCTTTGTAATAACGGGAGCATCTTTACCCCCTTCAGACACCGATGAGCATCGGAATGGAGACGCCTGCTGTGCCCAGCTATGCATCGGCTATTCAGGAGGCTGTGAAAGCACCTGTCAGGGGGGCTTTCCAGTCAGTTCCTATGGTTGTTCACAGGCTGGTAAGTTCCTGAGATCCCTCCTAAAATAACAGACCTGAAGGAGCAATAAATACAGGAGGAACATCTGAGACTCGGGTGGGAAAGGGAAGACTCTGACCTAAGGAGACTTGGAGTCGAGGTGGTCCTCATAGCTGCCATCATATGACCCTGAAGAACTCTAATTTTTATGAGCTTTGGCTCTTCATCAGTAAAATGAGAATCATACAGGATTAGTGGGTAAGTGAAGGAAAGTAATAAATGTAAGCGGCCAAGTACAGTGGTCCATAAAGAAAAAAGCACTCAACAAAGTAGCTATTTTTATTATCATGTGCATTGGTTTAGAATCCCTTTCACCTAATTGGATATGCAAATGAGATGTTTTGGCAGGCACAGTGCCGTAGGAATCACCCATGGCAAGCCGGACTGGAATTAAAAAGTCGGTTACTGAAAGTCATTGTCAATGAGTTTTTTAATTAGAGAGTGATAGTAAAAGGATTTCCAGTTCCTGAGCCACGGTCCAAATCTGTCTCAAAATCCCTTCCATTTCTGGTATTAATAAAGCTAATGCAAATTTTTTAAGATGACTCATTTTATAATTTTCTAGATAAGTTGTTAAAATTACTTCATTTACCTTTCAAGTGTTTCTTGCTTATGTATTTTTTTAAATATAGAAGTGTTTGGATTTAGTGAGTAGTTGACTTTGTTTATACCATTAAGAATAAAGAAGACTGAGTGACTTAGTGACTGAGTGAAGAATAAAGAAGAATGAGTGACTCATAGAAATCACTCATTTCTTTAATTTACTTTGACAAGTTTACCTTAAATGTATAATCTGAGGGAGGCCACAATAGCAGACTAGAAGTAGCCCCCCCACAACAGCTGTCTAGGAGAGGACCAGAAACCTACAGGTGCACCCTCAGGGGAGAGCATTGCAGATCACCTGAAACGGGGGAGATGCTCAGAGTGAAGGAGACAGGGCCTTGGACCCCACTTGCCAGTCAGAAGGCTCCTGGTAGATACCTCTCCCTGTGTGGCAGTGACAAAGGAGAGAATCCCAAGGCCCCATGCTACCCAGGACACTGTGACATGAACTGTGAGGGCCCCACACACACACACACACAGGCCTCCTCCCTGTTCAGGGAACTGCCTGGAGGCAGCATGGTGAGGTTGCATTGGAGAGCAGGCTCAGCACGGATCCACTGACCTCAGTTCCTGGGTTGCCAGGCACCAAGCAGAGGTCCCTGTGTCCACAGACCCAGGTGCCACCTGATAGGCCAGATGCTCATGGTGCTACACACCAACTGGGGGAAAATGCCCCATGTTCTGTGGAGGAGGTCCATGTGAAAGTGGCCCCCATGCCCTATGGAGGAGGTCCATGTCCACGTGGCCCCCATGCCCTGTGGAGGAGGTCCATGTCCACGTGGCCCCCATGCCTTGTGGAGGAGGTCCATGTCCATGTGGCCCCCATGCCAAGTAGTAGCCATGCCTCTTGATTTTTGTGTTGGATGGGAGGACACATCCTCACAGCCCTGAGCAGTGAGTAGCAGAGGGAGGCCCTACTCCTGTGTGACATCCTGCCTGCAGGCCAGCTCTTTAAATGGACCCACGAGCCACACACCAGCCTTGTGTGACATCCTGTTCACAGTCCAGTTCTCCACATAGACCCACAAGCCACACACTCGCCCTGTGTGATGACCTCCCCACAGTCTAGCTCTTCACATGGACCTGTGAGTCACACACCAGCCCTGTGTGATGTCCTGTCCACAGTCCAGCTCTGCACATGGACCCATGAGCCACACACCAGCCCTATATGACCTCCTGACCCACAGTCCAGCTCTCTACATGGACCCACGAGCCAAACGAGCTCCTATCACAGCCGCCATTACACCTGGCCCTAGAGCAAACCCCTGCAACCACTGTCTACAAAACCTCATCAAATAGCCATTGCCACCACCAAGGGGGAGGGAGACACAGACAGTGCAATCTCATGTATTATCTGCCTCAGTGTAAAGATTCCCACCCAGTCCTCTGTCTAAACTTCCACTAGAGGCTTCAGTACCAACCAACACTTCTCAAGGAGATCCCCCAGGATGGGGCCAGCTCTCATTACGCATCCAAGCACCTACCAAAGTGCCACTACTAACTGCAGCCTCCAGGTTCCCACCAAGGTCTCTGGAGAGGGACTTGTGTAGTTCCCTGCCCAAGTTTCCAACAGCACCTGGGGACCCATCCATCAGTCTGAAGGAGTATCTCCCACAATCAACTGGGGCTTTGACACCCACATGGGATTGAGAGGAGGATCTCAGTACATCCACCCCTCTCTCTGAGTCAGTCCTCTGGATTAGGAGACAAAAGCATTGTCCAGGGACCTCTCTTCCTTCTTACTAAGCAGCAGGAGAGTTCCCAGCAAAGGAGAGCAGGCAAGCTGCGAACCAGTCAGTCCTGACCTGGAAGAAGGGGTTTAATTTGAGAAGAAACCAGAAAAAAAATTTTTGGCAACATGAAAAACAAGCTTTTACATCCCCAAAGGATCACAATAGACCCATAGCAATGGACTCCAACCAAAGATTGTTGAAATATCAGGAAAACACAAAGGATTAATAGAATAACAAGTAGGTTCTTTGAAAGGATAAAAAAAATTGGTAGACCACTAGTAAGATTAACCAAAAATAGAAGAGAAAATATTCAAATGACCTCACTCCTAAGTGTAAGGGGTTACTTTACAACTGATACTGGGGAAACACACAGTATCACCCATGAACATCACAAAAACATCTAAACTAACAGACAACTAGAAAAACTAGGAGAAATGGGTAAATTCCTAGAAACACACAACCTTCCAAGCCTAAATCAGAAAGAAATAGAAATTACAAACAGACCAATTACAAGCATTGAGATTGAAGCAATAATAATTGATCTCCCAACAACAAAGACTCACGAAAGAAAATTGGTACCTACAGAAACGATTTCGTAACATTGAGAAGGGAATCCTCCCAAATCCATTCTGTGAAGCCAGTGTCACCTTGACACCAGAACCAAGGAAGAATACAAGAGCATACCCTCAGACAAATGTCACTTATGAACATAGAGGCCGAAATACTCAACAAAATGCTAGCCAACTGAGCCTAGTAGTACATCAAAGAGATAATCCACTGTGATCAAGTAGATTTCATTCCAGGGATGCAGAAGGGTTCAACAGGCACAAATTGGTAGGCATGATTCATCATGAAACAGAAACAAAAACAGAGACTGAATGATTATCTTGGTAGGTGCAGAAAAAGCACTTGATGAAACCCAGCACTGTTTCATGATAAAAACTCTTAACAAACTAGGTACATAAGGAACATAACTCAAAATTACAAAAGCCACATCTGACAAACTCACAGCTGTATTACACTAAATGGAGAAAAGTTAGAAGCATTCCCCCCAACAACTAGATCTAGACAAGGGTGCCCACCACTGTCACTTCTTAAAGCTCAGCATGGAGGTCCCAGCCAGAGCAATCACACAAGAGAAAGGAATAAGGCATCCAGATTAAGCAGGGTGGTCAAGCTATTCCTTTTTGCCAATGATATGATCTTGTATATCTAGAAAACCCTAAATACTCCACCGAAAGACTCCTGGAATGGATAAGTGAATTCAGCAGAGTCTCAAGTTACAAAATCAAGGTACACAAATCTGTAACATTTCTATATCCTAATAACAGTCAAGCCGAAAGGCAAGTCAAGGACTCTCATGGCACCTACATTCACCAAAGCTATGAAGACAGTGAAGTACCTGAGGATGTAGTTAATCAAGTAGGTATAAATCTCTACAGGGAGAATAATTCAAAACACTGATGAAAAAAATCACAGATGCTGCAAACAGATATAAAAACATCTCTTGCTCATGGATTAGTAGAATCACCATCATCGAGATGTACATACTGACCAAAGCGATTTACAGATTGGTTGCAATCCCCATTGAGATACCCAAGTATTAGTTCATACATCTAGAAAAAAAAATGCAAAACTTCATTTGAAACCCCAAAAGAGCCTGAAGAGCCCAAACAATTTTAAGCAAAAAGAACAAATCTGTAGGCGTAACATTACTTGACTTCAAATTATACTACATAATACAAAGCTACAGTAACCAAAACTGCATGATACTGGTATAAAAGATGAGACACGGACCAATGGAACAGAATAGAGAACCTAGAAAAAAATCTACCTACAACCACCAATCTTTGACAAAGCAGAAAACATAGACTGAATAGGACATCTTATTCAATAAATGGTGCTGGGAAAATTGGGCAGCCACATGTAGGAGAATGAAACATGACCCCTGTCTTCACCATTTACAAAAAGTAATTCAAGATGGATAAATGACTTATAGGCAGTGCTTGAAACAACAATTGTAGAATAAAATGTAGAGAAAACTATTCTAGACAAGGGTCTAGACAAAGAATTTATGACTAAGATCCCAAGACAAATACAGCCACAGCATAAATAAATGAGTCTTAATTAAATTAGAAAGTTTCTGCACAGCAAAGGAAATAATCAATGGAATGAATAGACAGCTTACCAAATGGAGAAAATGTTCACAGTCTATACTTCTAACAAAAGGCTCATATTCAGATTCCACAAAGCACTCAAACAAATCACCAAGAATAAAACAAACAACTCCATCAAAAAGTGGACAAAAGAGATGACAGGAGTTTTTCAAAAGCAGATAGAAAAATGTCCAACAAGGGCAGGTGCCATGGCCCATGCCTGTAATCCCAGTGCTCTGGGAGACCAAGGCAGGTGGATCGCTTGAGCTCAGGAGTTTGAGACCAGCCTGAGCAAGAGTGAGACCTGTCTCTACTAAAAATGAAAGGCCGAGGCAAAAGGCTTCAGCCCAAGAGTTTGACGTTGCTGTGAGCTGTGACACCACAGCAGTCTACCAAGGGTAACAAAGTGAGACTCTGTCTCAAAATAAAAAAAACAAAGAAAGAAAGAAAATGGCCAAGAAACCCATGAAGAAATGCTCAACACTACTAATCATCAGGACAATGCAAATTAAAACTACAATGAAATACTACCTTACCCCATCATAATGTCCATTAGTAAAAAGTTAAAAAAAACAATAATAGATGCTGGCACAGGTGCAGAGAGAAAGAAACAATTATACAATTATACACTGTTGGTGGGAATACAAATTAGTGCAACCTCTATGAAAAACAGCATGTACATTCCTCAAAAAGATAAAAGTATACCTACCATTTGATCCAGCAATCCCATTGTGGGGTATCTACCCAAAGAAATGAAGGCATTTTTTTAAAAGACACCCACTCTCAAATGCTTGTCACAGCATAATTCACCTCTGCAAAGATGTGGAGCCAGTCTAAGTGTCTTTCAATTCATCAGTGGACAAAGAGAATGTGGGGTGTATGTATATGAGAGCTGTCCAGTAAAGTATCTAGCCATATAGGTCTGCATTTTCCATAGCAGACAACTAGATACTTTCTGGACAGCATACACATACACACACAGGCACACACACACACATGTACACACAGACACACAGACACACACACACACATGCACGCCATGTAATACAACTCTACCAAAAGAAGGAATAACATAACATCATTTGCAGAAACTTGGATGGAACTGGAGACTATTGTCTTAAGCAAAATATCTCAGGAATGGAAAACCAAACATCATGTATTATCACTACCAAGTGGGAGCTAAACATGGATACACATGGGCACACTGAGACATAAAACACACAAGAAACCAAGACTGGGGTCTGGGGGGAGGGCAGCATGGGATAAAACTTAACCCTGTACTCTATAAACCTGTTCTTGTGGTGGGCGTGCCACAAGGCCTGGCTTAAGCCTTATACAAGATATTTCTGTAACAGAAACACTTGTACCTCCTTAATATTTTGAAATAAAAAGCAAAAACCAACAGAAAAGCATAATCTTTGCAATCATTATTACCACTGTTCTGGACTGTGTTCATAAAATTAAAGCAAAGGTTGGAAGATTGATATCTATTCTATAAGAGTTAAATTACACAGGACTTCCATGCCTCAGAGAAAGCAGTGTTCACAGACAAACACGTTCCGTAATTATGTTGAGAATGATTTAGCCTGGCAGTGCAGATAACTGCAAAGAACTCACAACTATATCTATACACCAAACACAGTGAGCATGTTATCATTTGCCATATTCCATCCAATTGACACATCAAAAAAATTTTTTTTTAATTTCATGTACCATCTGCTCTTAAGCAGAGTAAGCCAAGAGATGATTGTATGGTAGGAATGTATATACTTGCACAAACACATGCAAATGAAAAATGTGTCCACAATCTGAGGGAAATTGTAGAAACTCCGCTTCATACATGAACTTTCAGTATCATAAACACATTGACCATCTGGACTCAGACTTGGTCATAAACCAGGATATCACATGAGATTAAGGCCTAGGGTTCTTGTGTCTCTAAAATTTTTCACAAACTTTGCACAGAATTATGCACAGAGTAAATGTTCCATCGTATAAATTGGATAATTCAAGAGCAAATGAACGTTCTAAAAAATGGTATGTACCCTGTGAACACTGAATTTATTTGAAGTTTTATGTTCTTCATCTAAACTTCACAAACAAGGCCTCAGAATGGCCTTGTCTATGTAGATGAACTACAATAAACTTGTAAATTAATAAAAGAAAAAATAGTTGGAAGGGTTTACTGGGGGGCTCTGATTGCTTTCTACACAACAGCTCATTGTTATAGATTGATAGAGGTCACAAAGGAACACAAATGAGTCCACTCATCTAAACTGTCTATTTCATCTCTCGAAACCTCAGAGCAGACATTATTAAGTTTTCATAGATATTGATGAGAGTCTGGATGTCGATATGGTGTGTGGCCTACTGTGTGTCAATTCTGCAAGAACATTTGTGTGTACTTGTGAAGCATCAGAGCTGGACATGACAGAAAAGCTTGCAACCAAAGTCACTGTGAAGAGCTTTGTTGTGTATTTTCTAAACCATGCTCAGTCTTATCTTGTTCTCCAGGAGGAACCGGGACCAACCTGTCCTCACAGGCTGGGATCTTTCTTTCCTTCCCTTTCTGTTCTCTGAGCTGCAGTTCTAACTTGGTCCTCCCAGCTCCTCACCCCACCTACAATAGACTTTTCAAATGGCCACTCAAAGAATCATCCCTTCCCGTCACCCCCTGCCTTGGCTGTCTGGTTCAAACTCTGTCTCATTTCCCTGTCATCCTTTGTACAGCTTTTCCTTATTCTAACCAATGCGTTGAAGGCCTGCACTTTCCTCTGTGGTCTCAGCTTCAGATGTTGATAAGCCGGAGGAAGAAGAGGAACAATGAGAAGTGGAGAGGTCTTCAGGCCTCCTGCCCCGGACTCACCCCTGCTGCGGTGTTATGCTGTGGCCTGGCTGCCCCTCCGGGGAGGGTGGAGATGTGGAGGAAGAGAAAAGAGGAAGAGTCAGGGGAACTGACTGCTTCACACAAAGTTGGTGAGTACAAGGATTTACTTCGTTTCACTCATTTCTTTTCTTTATTCTTATATCATTTACACAAAGTTTTATAGACAATTTCATTATCAATATTTAGTGCCACCAAATGTTTTAACATGGGGTTTCCAAGAAAAGTAGGGCCAAGATCCCTTTTTCAGAACTTTATACCAAATCCATCATCTTTTGCACAATCCAGGTGTTTGTAAGTAGGTGTTTGTAGAGTGGAGGTACATGATGGAGGGGGTGCTTTTGAAGTATAATGGATGGAAATGGAGCTAAAAATATTTTCAAATTAGCATAATGACAAGAAGGATTGAGACCTTCTGCTTCTTCTAACTATTAAAACTCTCCTAGAAGTCATTTTATGCAGTTAAAATTTGTCTTCAATATCCTTAAAATATAGTTCCTTTTTAGGATTTAAAATGTAGAGAGCCAATAGTTCAATAAGTGTAAGTAGACCAAGAAAAAAACTTCAACAGGTGAGCAGTTTTTCTCATATATACAAACAACAGAACTCAAGCTCCAAATCATTTCTGATTAAGTTAGCATAATTTCTATCAAAAGTAACCATGAACTGTCCACTGCTGCTGATTTTCTTTGTAAAACTGAGCCGTTTGTTTTGTTTTCTCTCTATATGTTGTCTCATAACAATATCAAAGCTTGATGATTGCTTTAAAACATGTTCAATAAAATATTGTAAATCATTTTATGCTGTGGTCAAATCATATTAATGATCTCAATAAATAGCTCTGCATAAAAACAAACATAATTTAATGCTTCTGAAACTCCTGCTATTTTGGCTACTCAAAATTAAAATAGAAATGGTTCTGGGCAACAAAGACAACCAAAATTGAGCAGCCAAGATTTGGAGGGGAAAGAAGACCAGACAAGCAGAATGGTGTATTTTTCCCTGGAGTGATGTGTTAATGCACCTGCTGCTCTTTGAAACCCAGAGGCAGCAGTTGTGAGAAGGAAGAGCAAAACCCAGGGACTGGGAGTGATTGGCAGTGATCAGCAGTGATCAGAGTGATTGGAAGTGATCGGGAGTGATCGGCAGTGTCCAGGTAAGAGGGAGGCCAAAGACGGAGCTCCGGCCCCTCAAGATACCGAGGCCTTACTAAAAATGCTGAGTGATCAGTTAGGACACGTGAGAGTCCCCACCCCAGAAACAAGGGCAAACTTAAAATGGAATAAAACTGAAGCCCCCAGATACCAGCCTCTCCTTCCTTGTTCAGACTAAGGTAGTTTTCCTCCAGACCACAATGGACAGGTCAGCACATAAGGGAACGTTCATACAATGGAAAACTATACAACCATTAAAAACTCAGCTCCTGGATACACAGTGTGGGTGAGCCTTGTGGGCTCTATTTGCATACAGGAAGCTCAGCACCAAAGTGGTCTGCTTACCTAAGCGCAAAAATAACCTGTGATCACGGCGGAGGGCAGGACAGTGCTTAGAACCTTCAAGTCACCTGTGAGATTTTGAGTTTGGTGATATTCTATGACTTGACCTCAGTGGCATTTATGAGGATTATTTACATTGTGACAAAAGAAATCTGAAGAATACCTTTGAGATTATGTCCCCTTCTCTGTGTGTTAAATATCAATTAAAAAAATGTATCCGGAAGGTTAAAAGAAAAAGAAAGCTGAGGGGGCAGAGCAAGATGGCTGACTGGAAGCAGCTTCCGAAAGAGACTCCTGTCCAAAAGGAAAGATAACCTCCAGAAACTGCCCAATTAAGTTGAAGAATGGGAGCCCAGCCAAGAGAGAGAAGTGATAACTGCAGGTCACCTCTGCTGAGACAAGCTGCGACTCCAAGAAAGCAAGCTTTGGGTACAAAATTCATCTGAAAAGAAAAGTGTCCGTCCCCTCCACCAAGAAAGCTGTGGATTTTGGTTTTCTGTTTCCTTTCTTTTTTCTCTTTGTTTGCTCCTATGGGTTTTCTATAGACAAATGGTGAACCGTGGACCTCTTGTCTCACCCTACGAAAGAGTGCAGTGAGAAGAGGAGTCTGCTTCCTCAGAGCGACCCTGCTGTGACTCTGAACACTCTCTTGCTAGGCAGAAAAGCTGAACTAAAGTTTTTCCCACCATTCTAAAATTACAGTACACCCTTCCTCCCTACCTGACGAACCAGAAGCCTAACCCCCACTGAGACTGAGGGAAGAGATTCTTGAGCAGCACCCCCACCCCCCACCCCTGCCTGTCAGACCAAGTGCCCCACCAGTAAAAGACTCCAAGGGTGCTGCAGTGAGCCTCCCTCCCCCTGGCCAGAAAGAATCCACCAACGACAGTGTGGCCCCACACCATGCACCCGCCAGACCTCCGCAGGTCCACCTTCAGCCAGGGACCCCACTGGTGACCAAGCGGCCCCATGCCCCACAACCACCAGGCCTCCACAGAGCTGCCCCTGGCCAGGGACTCCAGTGGTGAACACACGGCCCCACACCCCATGCCTGCCAGGCCTCTGCAGGTCCACCCCAAGCCAGGAACTCCCCCAGCAATCATGTGAAGCTGCACCTGGCACCAGGTAGGGCCTCCGCATGCATACCTCCGGCCAGGGACTCTAGGAGCTGTGCAACCCATGTCCTCCCTCCCGTACCCTCCCTGCCTCTGCACTGGCTCTGCCCATCTGGCCAGAGACTCTGGAAGCCCTGGAACTCGGGCCCTCCCTCTGAAGCCCTCCCTGCCTCTGCATGGAACCCTTCTCCTGGCCAGAGACTGCTGGAGCCATGGGCTCTCTTTGCCAAAGTCACCAGGCACCTGGCGATCCCACAACCGTGTGCACCATCCCCTGCCTGCTGCTGGATCCAGGGGTGCCACACTAGGGGGCTGCTCCCACAGCCAGAACTCCCTGCTGGGGCAGTCCTAGAGGAACTACACAGGGTCACTTCCTACAAAGTTCCAGCAACAATACAGTGATCCCGCTGGGGTTTAATCTTGGAGAGACACCTCCCCAATTCTGAGGATGGACAGAGGCAATGGTGAAAAACAATCATGGGGTAGAATCAATGGAAAAACTCTGGCAATAAGAATAATCAGAGTACATCAACTCCTCCAAGGAATGACAAGGCAGACACAGCACAAGATCCCATGCATAAACAAATGGCTGAGATGTCAGAAAGAGAATTCAGAATCTGGATAGCAAATAAGATCAACAGAATGGAGGAAAAGATGGAAATAGAATTTCAAGCAATACAAATTTCAAGTAATACAAAAGATGTCTCAAGAATTCAATGAATTCAAAGACAAAATGACCAAAGAGTTTGACACATTGAGACAAGAAGTTGCAGCCCTCAAAGATATGAGAAATACAGTAAAATCCCCCAGTAATAGAATGGAGCAAGCAGAAGAAAGGATTTCTGACATTGAAGACAAAGCTTTCGAACACTCCCAAACCATCAAAGAGGAAGTGAAATGGAAGGCAAAAACAGATCACTCTCTCAGAGAGCTCTGGGATAATTCAAAGAAAACCAATATTTGCCTCACAGGGATCCCCGAAAGTGATGAAGCGGCTTCACAAGAAACAGAGCCTCTTCTTCATGAGATTATGACAGAGAACTTTCCAGACATGCCAAGAGATTCTGAAATTCAGATAGCAGAAAGTTCAGAACTCCAGCATGACTCAACCTGAAAAAGACATCCGCCAAACACATCATAATTAATTTCACTAATGTTAATATAAAGGAGAAAATTCAGAAAGCAGCCAGACGGAAGAAAATCATAACCTACAAAGGGAAGAATATTTGAATAACTGCAGATCGTGTTGCTGAAACCTTTCAAGATAGAAGAGGATGGTCATTGACTTTAATCTCCTAAAACAAAATAACTTTCAACCCAGGATCCTGTATCCAGTTAAACTGAGTTTCACTTACAATGGAGAAATTCAATACTTTAATGACATCCACATGTTCAAGAAATTTGCCATAACTAAACCAGCTCTCCAGTATATTCTCAGACCTATCTTCCATAATGACCAGCGTAATCATCCACCACAAAAGTAAACCCACTCAGAAACTTTTGATCAAATTCCAACTTCTGCAGTCGCAAAAGGATTAAAAATGTCCGCTGGACGTTTGAAAGGCTTGTCAATATTCTGAATTAATGTGAATGGTTTAAATTGTCCTCTAAAGAGGCACAGTTTGGCTGACTGGATAAAAAACTCAGGCCAGATATCTGCTGCATACAAGAATCTCATCTTACCTTAAAAGATAAATATAAACTCAAGCTGAAGGGACGGTCATCTATATTCCAGGCAAA
This sequence comes from Perodicticus potto, assembly GCA_963574655.1. Lineage (NCBI taxonomy): Eukaryota > Metazoa > Chordata > Mammalia > Primates > Lorisidae > Perodicticus > Perodicticus potto. The sequence goes on from CAUYRH010073945.1 coordinate 25,162, forward strand.
TGGAAAGCAGAAAAATGCAGGTGTTGCAATCCTATTCACAGATACAATAGGATTTAAACCAAACAAAATAAGGAAGGATAAGGATGGACACTTCATATTTGTTAAAGGTACTACTCAATATGATGAGATTTCAATTACTAATATTGATGCACCCCCCAAGAATGCATCTCAATTAATAAGAGAAACGCGAACCGACATGAGCAACTGGATTACCTCAAGCTCCATAGTAATCAGAGATTTTAACACCCCTTTAGCAGTGTTGGATAGATCCTCCAAAAAGAAGCTACGCAAAGAAATTTGAGATTTAAACTTAACTATTCAACATATGGATTTACCAGACATCTACAGAACATTTGATCCCACGAAAACTGAATACACATTCTTCTCATCAGCCCACAAAACATAGTCCAAAATCGATCACATCCTAGGTCACAAGTCTAACCTCAGCAAATTTAAAAGAATAGAAATTATTCTTTGCATTTTCTCAGACAATCATGGAATAAAAGTTGAACTCAATAACAACAGGAATCTGCATACTCATACAAAGACATGGAAGCTAAATCACCTTATGCTGAAGGATAGCTGGGTCATAGACAAGATTAAGAAGGAAATTACCAAATTTTTGGAACAAAATGACAATGAAGAGATGAATGATCAGAACCTCTGGGATACTGCAAAGGCAGTCCTAAGAGGGAAATTTATAGCACTGCAAGCCTTCCTCAAAAAAACAGAAAGAGAGGAAGTTAACAATTTAATGGAACATCTTAAGCAACTGGAGAAGGAAGAACATTCCAACCCTAAAACCAGCAGAAGAAAAGAAATAACCAAAATTAGAGCAGAATTAAATGAAATAGAAAATAAAAGAATTATACAACAGGTCAATAAGTCAAAAAGTTGGTTTTTTTGGAAAGGTCAATAAAATAGATAAACCTTTGTCTAACCTAACCATGGAAAAAAGAGTAAAATCTCTAATTTCATCAATCAGAAATGGTAAAGATGATATAACAACAGACCCCTCAGAAATTCAAAAAATCCTTAACGAATATTACAAGAAACTTTACTCTCAGAAATATGAAAATCTGAAGGAAATTAACCAACACTTGGAAGCATGCCACCTACCAAGACTTAGCCAGAACCAAGTGGAAATGTTGAACAGGCCTATATCAAGTTCTGAAATAGCATCAACTGTACAAAATCTTCCTAAAAAGAAAAGCCCAGGACCAGATGGCTTCACATCAGAATTCTACCAAACCTTTAAAGAAGAACTAGTACCTATATTACTAAACATCTTCCAAAATATAGAATAGAAGGAATACTACCCAACACATTCTATGAAGCAAACATCACCTTGATCCCTAAACCAGGGAAAGACCCAACAAGAAAAGAAAATTATATACCAATATTACTAATGAATATTGATGCAAAAATGTTCAACAAGATCCTAACAAACAGAATCCAACAACACATCAAACAAATTATTCACCACGACCAAGTGGGCTTGATCCCAGGGACTCAAGGCTGGCATAAATCTATAAATGTAATTCAGCACATAAACAAATTAAAAAATAAAGACAATATAATTCTTTCAATTTATGCAGAAAAAGCTTAGACAATATCCAGCATCACTTCATGATCAGAACACTAAAAAAAATTGGTATAGAAGTGGCACTAATAGAGGCCATCTACAGCAAACCCATAGCCAATATTGTATTGAATGGAGTTAAATTGAAATCATTTCCACTTAGATCAGGAACCAGGCAAGGTTGCCCATTATCTCCTCTGCTCTTCAACATTGTAATGAACGTTTTAGCCATTGCAATTAGGGAAGAAAAGGCAATCACGGGTATCCACATAGAATCAGAAGAGATCAAACGTTCACTCTTCACAGATGATATGATTGTCTATGGAAAACACCAGGAACTACAAGCTACAAAGCAACTACAAACTGCAAAATTTTTAGAAGTGATCAAGGAATACAGGAATGTCTCAGGCTACAAAATCAACACTCATAAATCTGTAGCCTTTATATATACCAACAATAGCCAGGCCTAAAAAACAGTCAAGGGCTCTATTCCTTTCACAATAGTGCCAAAGAAGATGAAATATTTGGGCGTTTACCTAACAAAGGATGTGAAAGATCTCTATAAAGAGAACTATGAAACTTTGAGAAAAGAAATAGCTGAAAATGTTAACAAATGGAAAAACATACCATGGTCGTGGCTGGGAAGAATCAACATTGTTAAAATGTCTATACTCCCCAAAGCAATATATAATTTTAATGCAATTCCTATTGAAGCTCCATTGTCATATTTTAAAGATCTTGAAAAAATAATACTTCGTTTTATATGGAATCAGAAAAAACCTCGAATAGCCAAGACATTACTCAGGAATAAAAACAAAGCAGGAGGAATCACACTAGCAGACCTGAGACTCTACTATAAATTGGTAGTGATCAAAACAGCATGGTACTGGCACAAAAACAGAGAGGTAGATGTTTGGAACAGAATAGAGAACCAAGAGATGAATCCAGCTACTTACCATTATTTGACCTTTGACAAGCCAATCAAAAACATTCAGTGGGGAAAAGACTCCCTGTTTAACAAATGGTGTTGTGTGAACTGGCTGGCGACCTATCGAAGACTGAAACTAGACCCACACCTCTCACCATTAACTAAGATAGACTCCCACTGGATTAAAGATTTAAACTTAAAACATGAAACTATAAATACACTAGAAGAAAGTACAGGGAAAACTCTTGAAAGAATCAGCTTGGGTGAATATTTTATGAGGAGGACTCCCCAGGCAATTGAAGCAGTATCAAAGATACATACTGGAATCTGATCAAACTAAAAAGCTTCTGTACAGCCAAGAACATAGTAAGTATAGCAAGCAGACAGCCCTCAGAGTGGGAGAAAGTATTTGCAGTTTATGCCTCCGACAAAGGTTTAATAACCAGAATCCACAGAGAACTCAAATGTATTAGCAAGAAAAGAACAAGTGATCCCATCTCAGGGTGGTTAAAGGACTTGAAGAGAAACTTCTCTAAAGAAGATAGGTGCATGGCCTTCACACACATGAAAAAATGCTCACCATCCTTAATCATCAGAGAAATGCAAATCAAAACTACTTTGAGATATCACCTAACTCCAGTAAAATTATCCCATATAACAAAATCCCAAAACCAGAGGTGTTAGCGTGGATGTGGAGAAAAGGGAACACTTCTACACTGCTGGTGGGAATGCACACTAATGTGTACCATTTGGCAGGTTGTTTGGAGAATACTTAGAGATCTAAAAATAGATCTTTCATTCGATCCTATAATTCCTTTACTAGGTATATACCTAGAAGGCCAATAATCACATTATAACAAAGACATCTGTACCAGAATGTTTATTGCAGCCCAAATCATAATTGCTAAGTCATGGAAGAAGCCCAAGTGCCCATTGACTCATGAATGGATTAATAAATTGTGGTACTTGTATACCATGGGATATTATGCAGCCTTAAAGAAAATGGAGACTTTACCTCTTTCAAGTTTACATGGATAGAGCTGGAACATATTCTTCGTAGCAAAAGTATCTCAAGAATGGAAAAAAAAGTACCCAATGTACTCAGCCCTACTATGAAGATAATTTATAGCTTTCATATGAAGGCTATAACCCAACTATAGCACAAGAATATGGGGAAAGGGGAAAAGGAGAGGAGAGGAGGGGCGAGGTTGGGGTGGAGTGAGGGTAATTGGTGGGGCCACACCTACAGTGCATCTTAGAAGGGTACAGGCAAACCTTACTATATGCAGAATACAAATGTCTTCATACAATAACTAAGAAAATTCCATGAAGGCTATGTTAATCAGTTTGATGAAAATAGTTCAGATTGTATATGAAACCAGCACATTGTACCCCTTGATTACACTAATGTACACAGCTATGATTCAATAATAATAAAAAAAGAAATGAAAAAAAAAGAAAAAGAAAAAGAAAGCTAGGCTTTAAAAAACCTGGACAGGTAAAACCTACTAAATGCAGAATATAAATGTCTTAACATAATAACTAAGAAAATGCCATGAAGGCTATGTGAACCAGTTTGATGAAAATAATTCAGATTATATACGAAAGCAGAACATTGTACCCCTGGATTGCATTAATGTACACAACTATGATTTAATAAAAACGAAAAAAAAAGGGAAGAAAAAGCACCAAAGTGCCAGAAATATCGATTATTTTTATATTCTTGAATCAGTGGTAATTCCTTTTCTTCTATTTTTTTTTTCTTTTCTAAAGACTCTAAGTATACATTAGGGATATTCCAATGTTATAGTTGGAAACAGAACAATAAGCTTTATTTTTAAAGGTGGGTCTTTGCTTCCCCATTTTTCCCTTTCTGAAGCTATAGGAAATATGTTTATGGATCATAATTTTCTTTGGCAAATTGATGGTTTCCTTTACATTTTTGGTCACATAGACGACTGTGGACCACCAAGTTGATATCACATTCTAAATGGTTTAGTGCTCACCTGGGACCATGGATGGAGAAAGCATAGTGAGCTGACCTGGGACTAAGGATGGAGGGGGCAGAGTGAGCTCACCTGGGACCGAGGATGGAGGGTGCAGAGTGAGCTGACCTGGGACCCAGGATGGAGGGGGCAGAGTGAGCTCACCTGGGACCGAGGATGGAGGGCGCAGAGTGAGCTGACCTGGGACCCAGGATGGAGGGGGCAGAGTGAGCTCACCTGGGACCGAGGATGGAGGGTGCAGAGTGAGCTGACCTGGGACCAAGGATGGAGGGGGCAGAGTGAGCTCACCTGGGACCGAGGATGGAGGGCGCAGAGTGAGCTGACCTGGGACCCAGGATGGAGGGGGCAGAGTGAGCTCACCTGGGACAG
>CAUYRH010073946.1:0-12214 GCA_963574655.1 Perodicticus potto
TCTCCTTCACTTTACACTTAGGACTAAATGTGGAATCCCCTTTTCCTATGCCTAGGTCAATTTCTTGTGAACTTCCTAGGCCTCAATTCCATGAATGGACTGTATCCATTCTTTGATACACTCATTTACCTTGCCCCCCGGTGGAAGGGACTGTATTCATTCGTTTCCTGGCCAAGTAACCCATACACCTGTATATACCCTGAGACTAAAGGCCTAAAGGAGGAGACGGGGAAAGACCGGGAGAGAAACGGAGAGAGCTTCTCTCTCCCCCCTTGAATTCTTTCCCTCTACCAGGAGCTTTAGTGTTTTCTGTATTCTTTTCTGTAAATAAATTCTGTCTTACCACTGGGGGATGTGTGGGGGAAATAATGTGATGAAGAATAATAAAATACATGTATTTAAAAAAAAAAGAAACTGAAAGAATCTGAATGTGCATCATCATTTAAGTCAGTAGGCATATATCAGAGTCATTCTACTGACAAGGCAATACATTCGACCTTACGAGAGATGCAAAGATATAGTTTCCTCTCTGTCTCTGAGGTAGTTTTGTTTGAAGTCATAAGAATTTGAGATAAATAACACTTTCATATCAATATTTTCAGGTGTGTTTGCATAAAATGATATTTTATAGAAGTTTAGAGAAGGCTTTAAACAACCACTTTAAAACTGAACCATTCAGAACTGGTGTTCAATAACAAGGATTTAAAAAAGAGAATATAGTAATTCCTGGCCTCAAAGAATTAAAAGTGTAGTGAAAAGGTGAACAAAAGCCAAATGAAGAATGTTTAAGGTGATAAGAGAATAAGGCATCTTAATCCAGGAGTGAGATATTCAATAAGTTCTCTAAGAAACCTCTCATATGAGTCTTGCGATTCAAGAAAGTAGATAACAGAGCAGTTCAGTGAAATAAGAAACAAGAACATATTAAGGTTTGGGGCTGAGGGAAGCTGAAGAGCTCATACTACTATGTGTGACATCAAGGACATAATTTGGACATCAAGGTTTGGAGCTACAGCCTAAGGTAGTGATGTCAGCACATCCAGATTTCATAGAAGGTGAAGCTTGTGTACTTGGGAGAACTATTTAAAAAAAATGAATGCAAAATTGAAAATATAAAATTAGGTGCAAAATGGAACACATTAGAATACTTAGAGAATTGAAATCATAGTAAGTCAAAAAATTTAGAAAGTGAGAAAATGTCATAGACATCACAAAATCTTTGTAGAAAAATATATCATTCCTATTTTTATTGTTAGCTATCTGGCAAACGAATCCGTAAAATATTATGGCTCACACACTTTTCTCTAAATATTCTTTGATACTCATTTCATATGATGAAGATTTTATATTTTCTTTATACTTAAAATTCCTAGAAAGAATGTAAATGATTTTATAAAAATGCACTTTATTATTTAGAGTAGTTATAGGTTCACAGCAAAATAGACTAGAAAGTATAAAAAATTATGAGTTACCCCTACCATCACACAGGCACAACTGTCCCAGTTATCAACATTCCCCAGTGGAATGGGACTTCAGTTACACTAAATGAACCAACACTGACACATAATTATTAACAAAAGTCCATAGGTTACATTATAGGTCACTCTTTTTCTTGTACTTTCCATAGATTTTGACAAAGGTAGGGCTATATGAACGTACCACTGTAATATTACACAAAATGGGTTAACTACCCTAAAAATCCTCTATACTCTATCTATTCACTTATACCTGCTCTCTTCCTTTTCTTTATGTAGATCTTAGTATCTGGCATATATTTTTTGTTCCTCTAAAGAACTAGTGTTAAAAGGCAAGTCAATTACCAAAAAATTTTCTTGATTATTGTTTTTCTGAGAAAGTCTTTATTTCTCTTTCAATTTTGAAGGATGAATTTTTCAAGATATAAAATTTTATGTTGGTGGTTGTCTTCTCATCACTTTGAACATTTCATATCCACTCTCTCGCTTTATGCTTCTGAAAAGTTTGATGTAGTTCTTATCTTTTTTCCTCTATAAATAAAGTGTACCTTGCACCCCCAGTTGTAGACAATGTTCTGTATAGATTGATTTTGTTGTTTTGATCTATACTATTATTAACGTCTTCTGTTTCCTTATTGATTTTCTGTTTAAGTGATCTATTCATTGTGGAAAGATAGGTGATGAAGTCTCCTACAATTATTGTGTTGCTATTTCTCCCATCGCTTCTGTCAATATTTACTATATATGTTTTGGTTCTCTGATGTGGGCACATACATACTTACAATTATTATTTTCTCTTGATGATTTTGACTACTCTGTCTTTGTATAATGAAGTTCTTGATCTCTTATGACAGTTGTTGACTTAATGTCTGTTTTATCGAATATAAGTATATCCATCTTCACCTTCTTTTGGTAACAATTTGCATGGAAAGTCTTTTCCTATCTATTTCCTTTTAGCCTCTGTGTATCTGTCACACTCTCCGGTATGAAGCATGTAGTTAGAACTTTCTTTTTCAAATTTACTCAGCTCCTCGTGACTTTTGATCAGATAATGTAATCATTTTATTTAAGGTAATTTTTTTTTTTTTGCAGTTTTTGGCCGAAGCCAGGTTTGAACCCGCTACCTCCTGTATATGGGGCCGGCATCCTACTCCTTTGAGCCACAGGCACCACCTAAAGTAATCATTGATAGGTAGGAAATTATTGTTGCCATTTTGTTGTTTCTGACTGTTTTCTAGTTTCTCTCTTTCTCTTTCTTTCTTTCTCTCTCTTTTATTTTGTGACTTGATTTTTCTTTGTAGTGGTAAAACCATTATCTTTATCTTTAGTGCATGTACTAAAAGTTATTTTCTTGTGGTTACCTAAAACATATTATAGTTATAGCTACCAAACTCTTAATCTTCCACCCATATTTTCAGTTATTTATGTTACAATTTTAACATTTTTATATTATGTTATATTACATTAACATAATGTTGTATTATATTATTTTGTTCAAGGCATTTTAAATATTTATCCTTTTAAATTTTATACTAGAGTTTAAAATGATTTATGCATCACCATTATAATATAGGAGTACCTGGAGTTAGTCTACATTCTTACCTTTAAGCTGAGTTTTATACATACCTATATTTTCATATCGTTAGTCACCATCCTTTTATTTCAAATTAACTCTCTTTAATATATCTTCTAAAGTAGTTCCCATGGTGATAAATTACTTCATGTCTTATTTTTCTGGGAAAGATTTTATCTCCCCTCCATTTCTAAATATAGTTCTGCCAGGTATAGAATTTTAAATCAACACTATCTTTCTTATTCTTTCAATACATTGAATATTTCATCCCACTCTCGTGGTCTTCTAGATATGTGTTTAAAAAAGTCTCTTGATAATCTTATGACATTGCTTTTGATATGAAATATTGCTTTTCTTGCTTTTTCACAAGATTCTTTGCCTTTGATTTTTTGAAAATTTTAATATAATTTGCCTCATTATGAATATCTCTTTATGTTTAATCTATTTGGTGTTCTTCAGACTTCATAGATTTGGATGTAAATTTCCCTCTCCTTACTTTGGGAGGTCTGTTATTTCTTTACATAATCTTTCCATCCTTGTTGGGGTTCTGCGGGACTCCAACCTGGGCTAAGAACCAAGAATGGGGACAGAACTCAAGGAAGAAAGAGACTTCACCTTAATTTAATACATAAAGTCTGAGAAGCCTGCAGCCACATTACCTGCTCACATGCTGAGTGGCAGCTTGAGGCAAGGCAGCAGCACAACAACTCCTCAGAAACCTTCTATTGATCTCTAAGAAAAAGCATTTGTGAAAAAATGCAAAGGGGTTGAAAGTCAAAAACAGGTTTAAAAAAGAATCCCAATCCCCTGGAAGGTTAAGTAGAGAGTAAAGGCTGGGTAATTGGGAACCTAGGGTAAATGTCAACAAAGACACTCAGAAAGGGAAAGGGGAAAACAATTTTCATCCCTCCAAGGCAAAGGAACCAGCTTCCCTAATCTAACTGTCCATCAGGAATTCAAAGGTCTCAGCTTTCTTGCTTACTGAATTTCCATGCAGGCATGGTCTTAATGCCATTTGTCTATCTGAGCTATCTCCAGGCTCCTTTCATCTTCAGTGGTCTTGATAAGAAGATGCAGGGATGCCCCTCCCCTTCGTGCTTTACCCTGAGTTGTAGGGTACAGGGTCATCAGCCTGTTTGCCTCCCACACATCCCTCTGTCTTGTTTGCCCCTATAACTTTATAATGTAGATATTGATTTGCATCATAATATCTCATATGGCCTGTTTTGTTTCACTATTTTGCATTTTATCTTACTGTTCTTTTTGGTTTTTTGTGGCTGGGACATTTTAAATGAACAGTTCATTGATTATTTATTTTTCTTCTTTTTGATCTAATCTGCTATTAAAACTCTCAGTGAAATTTTTCAGTTCAGCCATGTCTTCTTCAAGTTCAGAAATTAGTTTGATTGCTTTTATGATTTCTGTATCTTTGTTAAAATTCTAATTTTGTTTTTGGTTGTTTTTCTGAATTCATGTCCTTATGTGTGTTCCCTTTTAGCTCACCGAGCTTATTTAAGAATTTTTTAAAATTATTTGTTAGGTAGTTCATATATCTTCATTTCTTTAGGTTTATTCACTTGTGCTTTATTTTTTTCATGCAAAGAGATTTTGTTTTCTCAAACATTCCCAATTATTGTGGTCTCTCAGTGAAGCATGCGCATTTAAAGATTTAAATATCTCTTTCATCTTTTTATACTTCCTTCCACGGAGAAAGCCATCCAACATTTAGTCCATCCAGAGATTATGAACAGGAGCCTGTTAGAATGGGAGACTAGAAGGGCAGAACTGATACTTGATACAGTGACTTGAAGATTGGGTGCAAGTGTTAAAATAAACAACTCCTAAGCAGATGTTAACTAGAGGGGCTGATAACTTCAGGCAAGAACCAGCTTCAACCAGCTTGCCAGGTATGTCTGTCACCTTCCATGAATTTTGGTTAAGTACAATATCATTTACATTATGATTTTAAATTTCTCCATCCTAGAAATCACCATGATTGCTTTAAGACAACCAATATAAAGTAAGAAAATGGGAGGGAACACCATTCTAGGAACTACTATGCAAATTATTAGTAAAAGCCAAACTCTGGGCCATGACTATTTCACCCGTCAATTAATAAAACTACAAAAACTCTAAAGCCACTTTCTCTCAGTGCAGCTTTTCTTTTCCAGCCTGACCATTCCTTTGGAGAGTGTGCTTTGACTTTCAATAAAGCTTTTGCTTGCTTGGCATATTTGCTATGTTCTGAAATTCTTTTCCCTAATGAACACTTAGAACAACTTAGAACTGAAAACAACTTCCACTTCGAGGCCAGTAACATCTTTCTGGATGGGTACCAGACTAGAAGCAATGGTACCTAAATCCTTAAGGGAGGGTCTGGAGTCTAGGCTGTTCAGTGTGACCCTGGTCCCTGTCTTGACAGTTTTGATCTATCACTGGGATCCACTGGAGAGATCTTAGTGACTAAATCTGGTGAAGTGATTCTGAGTCCTAAGTCCACAGGAGGAAACCCTGAAGCCTGGGGTCCAGTGGATGACCAGGCACTTGGGTGGTTACAGGTCAATTTTTCATTTGGAACATTTCATGTACTTTATACCAAGAATTTTAATTATCATTTGGATAAGATATCATGTATTGCCAGGCTTAAAATAACCAAAGCTCAATATTTATTGAGAACATCAAATCTATGAAAATTGGCTACTGCTGCTGACTAAATGTGAAAACATTTCTATTGCAAAATTTAGTTGTTCAGTGTCTTAATGTTGGAAAATGGCTGCCAAAGGCAAAATTGTTTCCAGGCAATCTTTGGACTGGGCAGGAAACTGAATTTTTAAGTGAATGCTTTTCATTTTCTGCATCTACAATAGATAATAAATGCATATAAAATATTTCTCATCTTAATTATTTCCTATTGTAAGAAAGTGTTTGCTGTTGTTAACTCTGAAATGCAATGTGCACATGCCAAACTCAAGAAGATATAGCCCCTGTACAACCAAATAGGCTGCAAACATTCTCTAATAAAGGACAATATTGGAAGCAATTATGTCTGCTTCGTTTACATTATCAAGACCATGACTTTCAATTTTTTTGTTTAAAAAAACAACAAAGCCAAAAATATTTAACAATGTTTGTTCTAGCTGAAGTTGTTGAATCCATTGGTGAATATGAAATTGCTAATTGTGCATACAAGTAGCTATTCTATACAATTGAACATCTGTTTGAGGGTTCCTATGTTCTAAAAAATGCAAAGGTGGATTGTAGTGAATGTAAATATCTTTCATTTGAAGGCATAAAAGCTTTATAGTGTATACACAGGAACTATTTCTTAAAAAAAATTCTTCTGTAACCTGTGTGTACCTTGTATGCCCTTGAAAATATTTATTTGCTTAAAACATGAGAAAGAATAATAAATCATGTATATTATTTAATAATCACTATATTCTCTTCCCTCATGTCTATGCCTGTGTAACATAATCCCTACACTTGGTAAGTTTAGTTGTTTCTAAATACTTAAATCAATGATGGATAGAGTGGTTCGGCAAAGCACTCCAAGTGGAATAAATTGGCAGTATTTTTATTTAAAACATTTTTGTTTAAGTTCTCAATATCTAGGAGTGATAATGTGAACTTAAACATTAACATTTCTAAGTGTCAATTTCCTTAGGATTAGGAAGAAAGTAACATTACTACAAACTGAATTATTGGTATGTGTCTGGAAACGTGCACTGAGCATCTTTGTGCGTGTAATAGGTTAGTGAAGCTGGTATCACCCACCCTGTATATTTTCATATTTTAACCCACAAAGACATTCTATTTGAAGTTACAGGGGCACCTATAATGTTCCCCAATTAATAAGAGTAATCACCATGCTGAAATGAACACTTAAAAAGACATTTTGAAGAGAGTCCCAATGTGTTTAGTAAGCCCAGCTGTATTGATTATATTTTGGCTTCACACGAATATGTAAGCCAAATGAAAGTGGAAATCATTGTGTGTTCCTTTACTGATGAAGTCCAAACCTGGCATATGTGGAGAGTAGATGACCAATAAGTACTTCTAGAGCAGTTATTAAAATTTGCAGCAGAAATTCCATGCAGGCACTACATATAATCTTAAACATGCATTTCATAATAATAAACTAGGAATTTAAAAATCTTAACTTACATTTTGAGCATGTCATATATTTTTAGATTTATTAAGCTTGTTTCCTGGTTCTATAAACCTAAAAATTTTTTTAAAGGGCCTATCTTTTTTGGCAGGAAACAGAACTAGAAATTGGATAGGGACTATTGCTGAAGATAGGAGAAACTTAAATATTCAAGAGAAACAGTAAAAAAGAGAAGAAAAGCCTCTGAAGGTCAATGACAAGAACTGGAACTGGCCCCTCTCTGATTAGCTGCCAATGCTCCATGGAGGCTCTCAGGAATTTTTCACACATTCATGTCCCATGCAAACATGGGTTCTTACATATACTAAATGTACTATTGGATTTTGAGGGAATTCATTAACCTAAACACATTACTTACTATTGTTTAATGCTCAGTTGAGTGGTACAGACTATAAAACTTGTTGAAGGGTCTAGATAGGTAGACGGAAATGTAAAGTAAAAACTGTGATTTTTATAAATGATCACAAGCCAACAAATAAGTGATCACAAGCTAATATGAAGATATAGAGTCAGGGTAAGCCTGTTAATGTCCAAGTAGTAACACAATTAGAGGGAGAAATAAAGAAAAGCAATTTATTTTCAGATGTTTTCACCACATCCCAAAGCTGTTCATTCATGTTCTTCTGAGGGGCTGCAATTTCACAACCAGTCTTTTAACAAAGATATTCATGTCATGTAAATCAACAAAATTGAGTTGAGAATGGTCCTTTCAGGCAATAAGGAAAAATAAAACTAAATTTAAAAAATATATACATGTCAGTGGCTTACAGACTTGAAGGCGGAGAGGATAAAGGTAGGAAAATCAGGCTTGACAGTGGGAAAAGCAAAGCATTTAAAGGATAACTAATCCAGATCGAGACTTACTAAGAACAATAAAAGGAGAAATAAAGGTGATTGTGAAATGAGACACTGTGAAACAAATGTCCTTGGAATTACTACTTAAAAGAAGGTACAGAAGACGATTCTTTAATTAAGACTGCATAGAATAATTGGGTGCCTCTGTACAAATAGGGAGAAGGTTGAGAATGACTTCATCTGTTGGCACCTAGCACTGTTAAACCGATGTTACACACATTATCTCATTTTTTTGGTGAATAAATGAAAGATAAGACAGTGTGTTATTAAATGTGCAACATGGAAGAAAAAAGAGAAAACAAAAGAAAATGGGAAAAGAGAAAGCAAGGTTAAATGATAAAGATGTAAAGGAGCACTTGAAATACAACTATATTTTCAACTTCACTCAATAAAAAAATAAAATTTATTTAATTCTGAGAAACTTACTTTTTTTCTTATTAAAGTTTCTTTCTTTTTTTTTTAATTAAATCATAGCTGTGGAGGGGAGGGGCAAGATGGTCAACTGGAAGCAGCTTCTGACAGAGGTTCCTATCCAAAAGGAAAGATAACCTAAAGAAACTGCCCAATTGAGCTGAAGACTGGGAGCCCAGCTGAGACAGAGAAGTGATAACTGTAGGTCACCTCTGCTGACACAAGCTGTGACTCCAAGAATCCAAGCTTCAGGCAAAAAACTGAACTAAAGTTTTCCTCTATTCTGAACTTCCAGGACACCATTCCCCTCTTTACCTGATGCACCAGAACCCTGACTTCTGCTGAAACTTAGGGAGGAGGACTCAAGAAGTGCCCACCCTGTTTGCCAGACCAGGTGGCCTGCCAGGCAAGAAACTCCAGGGCCCCACCAAGCCCCGCCAGCCCGCTGGCCAGGGACTCTTCCCCTGCTGAGCCCACCACCCGCTGTGGCCAAGGACTCCGCTGGGACCACTGAACAGCTCCGATCTGTGCCACACCAGGCCTTGGCGCTCAGCACTCAGCTGCCAGAAACTTCGTCAGTACCCCCACATGGCCCCAATTGGCACCCTGCCAGCAGCATCCAGGAACTCTGCATGGACTCTCACACATCTCTGATCTGTGCTCCACCTGGCCCCAGCCCGTCATCCCCTGTGGCCAGGGACTTGGCTGGGACCCCCTGTTGGCTCTGATCCATGCCCCCTGGGCTTTGGCCCACTGCCCACAGTGGCCAGAAACTCTTCAGGGACACCTGCACACAGCCCTGAATTGCCACTCCACCGGGCCTTGGTCCGCCTCAGGCCAAGGCCAGGAACTCAGCTGGGACTCCGTGAGGCTCTGATCTGTGCACCGCCGGGCCTCAGCCCATGCATGCTGTGGCTAGTAACTCCACTGGGCCCGTCGTGGGGCCCTGATTGACACCCTGCTGGGCCTTGGCCTGCCACCAGCCAAGGCCAGAGACCCGGCAGGGGCCCCTGAGCAGCTCTGATCTGTGCCTGCCGAGACTTGGCCCTTACTTGCAGCAGCCAGGGACTCCGATGGGCCTCGGCTTGGCCGGCTGCCCATCTCAGCCAGGGACCCTGCCAGTACCCCCTCGTGGTTCTGATCCACCTCCCACCAGGACTGAGCCCTCCCCTCGAAGCAGCCAGGGACTCCGCAGGCCTTGGCTTGCCATCTGCCAGGGCCAGGGACACTGCCAGGACCCCTGTGTGGCTCCGCCTGCCATCCACACCAGCTGAGGACTCTGCTGGGAAACTGCCAGGCCTCTGCCTGCCTGCCCAGGCCAGGAACTCCAGAAGCCACACAACCCGTGTCCTCCCCTACTCTCTGTGCCTCCGCACTGGCCCCGCCCATCTGGCCAGGGACTTAGGAGGGGGCAGAACTGTGCCCTCCCTCTGGAGCCCTCCTCCCAGCCTGAGACTTCTGGAGGCACAGGCTCCCTTTGCAAAGGCCACCAGGTGCTGGGTACTCCCCAACCCACACTGTACCATTCCATGCCCTGCTGCTTGATCTGGGCGTGCCACACTCTGGAGCTGCTCCCACAGCTAGAACTCCCTGGCTGGGGCAGTCCCAGAGGAGTTGCATAGGGTCACTCCCTACACCGATCCACCAACAACAGAGTGATCCTACCGGGGTCTGATCTGGGAGAGATAACTCTCCAACTCTGAGGATGGTCATAGACAACAGTGAAAAATAATCATGAGGCAGAATCAACAGAAAAACTCTGGCAATATGAATAATCAGAGTAGATCAACTCCCCCAAGGAATGACAAGGTAGATACAGCACAAGATCCCTTACATAAGCAAATGGCTGAGATGTCAGAAATCCAATTCAGAGTCTGGATAGCGAATAAGATCAGTGGAATGAAGGAAAAGATGGAATTAGAATTTCAAGCAGTAATCCAAAAGATGATCCAAAAGATGTCTCAAGAATTGAACGAATTCAAGGACAAAATGACCAAAGATTTTGACACATTGAGACAAGAAGTTGCAGTCCTCAAAGATCTGAGAAGTTTAGTAGAATCCCTCAGTAACAGAATGGAGCAAGCAGAAGAAAGGATTTCTGACATGGAAGACAAAGCTTTCGAATGATCCCAAACTTCCAAGAGGAAGAGAAATGGAAGGCAAAAACGGATCAGACAGCTCTGGGATAACTCGAAGAAAACCAATATTCGTCTTATAGGGATACCTGAAAATGATGAAGTGGCATCACAAGGCACAGAGTCTCTTCTTTATGAGATTATGAAAGAGAACTTTCCAGACATGCCAAGAGATTCTGAAATTCAGATTGCAGACAGTTTCAGAACCCCAACACGACTCAACCTGAATAAGACATCTTCCAAGCACATCATAATTAAGTTCACTAAAGTTAATATGAAGGAGAAAATTCTGAAAGCAGCCAGACGTAAGAAATCCATCACCTATAAAGGGAAGAATATTAGAATAACTGCAGATCTCTCTGATCAAACCTTTCAAGCTAGAAGAGAATGGTCATCGACTTTTAATCTCCTGAAACAAAATAATTTTCAATCCAGGATTCTGTACCCAGCTAAACTGAGTTTCATTTATGATGGAGAAATTAAATACTTTAAGAACATCCACATGTTGAAGAAATTTGTTATAACTAAACCAGCTTTCCAGGATATTCTCAGACCTATCCTCCATAATGACCACCATAATCCTCCAGCACAAAAGTAAAGTCACCCAAAAGTTTTTTATCAAATTTCAACTTTCAATGTGTTGAAAGGATTAAAAATGTCCTCTGGACTTTCCAAAGATTTATCATTATTTTCAATTAATGTGAATGGTTTGAATTGTCCTCTAAAGAGGCATAGGTTGGCTGACTTACAAAAACTCAGGCCAATGGTTCGGATTGTCCTATAAAGAGGAATAGGTTGGCTGACTTACAAAAACTCAGGATCTCATCTTACCTTAAAAGATAAATTTAGACTCAAGGTGAAGGGATGGTTATCTATATTCCAGGCAAATGGAAAACAGAAAAAAGCAGGTGTTGCAATCTTATTTGTAGATACAATAGACCTTAAACCAACCAAAGTAAGGAAGGATGAAGACAGACATTTCAATATGATGAGATTTCAATTATTAATATTTATGCACCCAACCAGAATGCACCCCAATTTATAAGAAAAACTCTACTAGACACAGTAACTTGATTTCCTACAGCTCCATAGTAGTTGGAGATTTTAATACTCCTTTAGCAGTGTTGGATAGATTCCCCCAAAAGAAGCTAAGTAAAGAAATTTTAGATTTAAACTTAACCATTCAACAACTGGATTTAACAGACATCTACAGAACATTTCACGCTAATACAATTGAATACACATTCTTCTCATCGGCCCATGGAACATACTCCAAAATCGATCACATCTTAGGTCACAAGTCTAACCTCAGCAAATTTAAAAGAATAGAAATTATTCCTTGCATCTTCTCTGACTATCATGGAATAAAAGTTGAACTCAATAACAACAGGAATCTGCATACTCATACAAAAAAATGGAAATTAATTAACATCATGCTGAAGGATAGATGGGTCATAGATGAGATTAAGAAGGAAATTACCAAATTTTTGGAACAAAATGACAATGAAGACATGAATTATCAGAACCTCTGGGATACTGCCAAGGCAGTCCTAAGAGGGAAATTTATAGCACTGCAACCCTTCCTCAAGAAAATGGA
>CAUYRH010073951.1:0-33192 GCA_963574655.1 Perodicticus potto
CTTGGGGCCTTGGTGTGTGCCACACCTTTTGGGGGCAAAACTCGATTGTAAGAGGGACTTTACCCAACAAATGCAACTAGTGTAACATGGTTTCTTGTACCCTCAATGAATCCCCAACAATAAAAAAAAAAAAAAAAAAAAATTTGCCCCTGAAAAATCAAGGCCAACCAGAGAGGCATTAAAGAATGTCTCTTGACAGATTTGCACTGGTGATTATACAGAATATCCAGTAATAATTTAATGTGACATGTTTTCTGTATTTATGTGTTGTGCATTACACGTATATTATATAACATCTCACTTCAGCCCTTATTTAAATTACTGAGTAATAAGGACTTTATTTTACCAGCAAAAAAGAAGGGGTCAAGGGCTTCCTTTAAAGATATGCATTTCTAGATCACTCTGTAGAATAGATTCAAATGCTGTTTTTAGAAAATGTTCATGGAACCACTTGAGAAATCTATTAAGAAACAGATTTCCAGGCCTTCTGCCAGACCAATGGTAACAGAATCTCTGGATGTGGGATTAGAAATCTGCTGTTTTAAAAAAAAGTTCCATAAAAAGTGTGAGAATCATTGTTCTAATGCATTAAATAGAATATTAATGGACTAAAAAGTTAATTGGGGAAACAAGGAAGGCTCTGATTTTATTTTACAATTCATTCTAAGAAACTTCAAATAAAGATCCATGATCAAATTCCAGGAGTCCATTAGCATTTATTTTATCTGAAACAATCAGTTTGGTAAAATGGTTCCAGAGTTCTAGTAACCTAAGTTGCTATTTGGATTGACTCACATTATCTAGGAAATTTGTCTGAGAGTGTTACTTCAGGCATATTATAAAGTTGTTTCTATCACATAACCAAATGGCTAGACCCAATTCTGGTGTAATCAGTCTCCCACATCAAGGATTTGAAATGAAATAGTCTGCTGAGGCAGCAACTAACCTTTCAGCTTAACAGTGAAAAACTGCCAACAGCAATTTGCTCATTACATTAAGATTCCCACCATGTCTATGGACATTTAGAAGCCAAATATGATTCAATTGAAAGAGAAACTTTGGAGTAGTTTCTGATCTCCTTTGATACTGAATAATATATACATTTAATAGCCATTAAACTACATTGATAATACACTTGTTTTCAGCTATACGAATATTTAGCCTATGTAGACACAATTCACAATTGACTTGCCTTTTATTTATTTTCAATAAGCACGCTTTTGTGTGTGTGTGTGTGTGTGTGTGTGTGTGTGTGTATGACAAAAAGGTAAAAATAGCTCTGCTGAAGTTTTGATAAAATTTCACCAAGGTGAGAGACATCTGAAAGCCTTATAATAATAAATTATTATTAAATTTAATTAAAAAGCACAAAAAGTGGGTGGTGCCTGTGGCTCAAAGGAGTAGGGCACCAGCCCCATATGCCAGAGATGGTGGGTTCAAATCCAGCCCCGGCCAAAAACTGCAAAAAAAAAAAAAAAAGTACAAAAAGTGAGACTCCCATCTCTACTAAACATAGAAAAAAATTGAGTCAAGAGGATCACTTGAGCTGAGGTGGAGGTTGCTATGAGCTATGATGCCACAGTAGTCTACCCAGGATGATAACTTGAGACTCTGTCTCAAAAAAATAAACAAACAAACAAACAAAAAAGTAAATTATCTATATGTGCAATTATACAGTATTTAAATTAGAAAGAAATTTTTTGAACCAATTATTAATTAGATTTTTTTAAAAATACACATAAAAGATTAGTGAATTTAAAGCTAGCAAATCATCCAAAGATGATTTTTCTATTCCCTTAATACAGACATCTTTAACTACTACAGTCAGCTGTGATTGTACCAAAGTTACCTCCTGGCCAGGGATGTTTTAGTTTCCAGTTTTCATCAGCGTAAGTACGCTGAAGATCCCCAAGCAGTTTAGCATTGAAAACCGTGATTGCTTGAATGGATCTTCTCCTTCTCAGGCAACTTGGGGAGACAGAGATCAATGGAGAAAGACAAAAAGAGACCGTCACCCAGGGGTCCCCCTCAGCACAGTACCTTGCACCGCGAGGAACACTGATGCAGCTGCGGTTCCACCTTCACTGGAAACCGTGCAGTGATACTCTCCGGCATCGCTGAATGTCACACCCCTGATCTCCAGTGAGAGGTTAGCCAAGGTCCTAATTCTGGCTGGCTCTGTCAGTCTGACATCTCTGTCATTCCTCTGCCAGGTCTGATTGTAATCCGCAGCGCTGATGACAAGACATGTCAAAACTGCTCTCTCTCCAGGAGTGACTGTAACATTATTTGGCACTTGGATGACTGGGGGAGGCTCTGTGTGAAAACAAAAGACGCAATCAAGAGATGTCAAAACCATTTAGCTCACTTACGGATGTGGTTTAAAAACTGAATATGCTACGCTCTGCAAGGACACAGAGAGAGGTATAAGGGAGACTGGATGGAAACTTAAAAGCGGGATGGGCAGGAGGGGGTGACGAATGAAAAGTTACCTGTTGGGTACAATGTACACTATTCAGGTGATAGGCACAGTTAAAGCCCAGACTTCACCACTACACTATATATTCATGCAATGGAATTCAACTTGTACCCCCGAAATCAGCTGAAAATTTTAAAAACTGAAAAATATCATTCCCTATAAACTCCTAATAGGAATGATGCATTACAACAGAACTTATTGATTGATCCAGATGTCTGGGAACCCCTCCAAATTATCATCTAGTTAAAGGATGCTTTAAGAAGCAGTGCACATTTATATACCAAAGGATACTTGAGTCTAAATCTACAAATTATAGACATGAGAGGTGAAGAGGTAGGAGACTGATTTAAGAATGCAGAATGAGGCAAACTTTTTATTTCAGTTTAGATGAAGGTAGCATGTAGGGATTGTTACATTTAAAAAATATATGTATGTCTAGGATTTTAAAGAAAATAGAATAGAAAGAATAGTTTACATAGGAATAACAGTATCAGGTTTAAGGGGGATTAAAAAAGAATCCTAATTCAGAATACACAGGGTAACAGTACAGTCAGACAAATGTTATCCTCGCATGGATGGGGAAGAGCCTGATCTAAAAAGGGATAGACCATTAATAAAATTGAACACACAAAGCCATGCGTACAAAAGGCATTGAGTACGGCATGCACATTTCGAATGTGGTCAAAAGCCATTTACTAATTAAATATGTAACTAACATTTCTACGGAGACACGCTGCTCTAGTTAGTTTTAAGAGTGAATCTAAATTCCCTCTGTACAGCTCACTCTGTCCAAATGCTTTAAAATGATCTCCCATCATAAGCCATTTTAAACAAAAACTAGGGTGATCTATGTGAGTTGGGAATCCAAGTATCTGTTTTAGTTTAAATAAAAGATAGCGCCAGATATTCCAGATCAAACTTTATCCCTGCGTTATTTAAAAGAATACATAAGTGCACATAAATATCATAAGCCCATAATGTAGACTGGAAGCCAATATGCCAAAGCCATGCTGGTTATCTCCAAGTGATAAAAATGTGTGCATTTGCCGTATCTTCTCTTATGTTTATCCCTGTTTTCTAAACTTTTTATAAGTAGTAGAAGCTATTTTAAATTGTAAAGAGAGAAACACAATTCTTTGTTATTCTGTTACGTTTTCAAAATCTCATATGAAAGTAGTTGGTGCCTGCTGAGGAGACACCTGTGCCTTGGTGTCTCCTTCACTCTGCACTTGGGACTAAATGTGGAACCCCCATTTCCTATGCCTGGGCGAGTTTCATGTGAATTTCCTGGTCCTCAATTACATGAATGGACTGTGTCCATTCATTGATGCATTCATTCACTTTGCCCTGGAGGGGACTGTGTTCGTTCATTGATACATTCATTCACCTTGCAAAAAATAAATAAATAAGTTTAAAAAAGATAAAAAATACTTGGATTAATTATTATTTTCTTGTATGTAGTTGTTATCAAACTGATAAACAGTTACAGCCATTTGTTTCTGTTGCACCCAGTTTCAGGGTTTTTCCTAAAATCTTATTGCTTGTATTTAATTTTATGAATGTGTAACATATTAACATGGTTCAAAAGTCAGAATAGCTTAAAGAGATACATTCAAAGAAATCTATTTCCTTCCCTTTCTCTTCCTATGAGTGAAGGTGAGAATTTACATATATGTATTTAAGTTTTATACTCTTAGAGTTAACCAATTCTATTGGTTTATGTTTTATTCTATTTCTTTTTGCAGATATTTATAATTTTCTCCATTTGTTTTTAAAATTAGGTGGTATCTTTGCTGGAATCAATTTCGATGAATTGTACTCTCCTAGAAAACTATCTATCAGATATTCTAAGTTTTCACACTTAGTTGCATAAAGTTGTGCAAAGTTGTCTATTACAATTTTTGAAAATTACTTTTCAACATGTATTAACTTCTTATTTTGCATATATTTGCTTTATCATTTTTTCTTGACAACCAAAGCCTTGTCTATTTTGTTAATTTTTTCAATGAGTCATAATTTTGAGGTATTAATTAGTTGTATGGCTTTTCTGTGTTCTACCTCATTAATTTCTTTTTGCTTTTTCTAAATTGAGGCACAATTCACATAACGTATAATTAAACGTTTCAAAGTACCATTTAGTGGTATTTAGTGTATTCATAATGCTGTGCAACCACCACTCTCTCTAGTTTCAAGAACATTTTCATCATCCTGTAAAACACCCTGTACCATTAAGTAATTATTGCTCATTCCTCCCTGGTCCTGTCCCCTGGTACCCACTAAGCTGCCTTCCATCTCTATGAATGCCTATTCTTGACATATCATATAAAAGAAATCATACAATATGTGACCTTTTGTGTCTGGCTACCTTCAATTAGCATCATGTTTTTGAGGTATGTTTAAGGCATAGCATGTATCAATACTTTGTTCCTTTGTATGGCTAAATGATGTTTCATAGTATAGATAGTCCACATTTTGTTTATCCATTGTTCATTGATGGCATTCGAGTTGTTTCTATCTTTTGGCTATTATGAATAATTCATGTACAAGTCTCTATGTGGATATATGTTTTTATTTTTGGGGGGAGTATAGTCCTAGGAGTGGAATTGTTAGGCCATATGGTAGTTTTTTGTTTAACTTTTTGAGGAACTGCCAGACAGTTTCCCCAAAGTGGTCGTGTCATTTTGCCTTCCTACTACTTTTATCTCCATTATTTCTTTACTGTGCATTCTTTTGGTTTACTTTGTTGTTAACATCCTCGTTTTATTATTATTATTTTTTTTTGAGTTGGGAGTTTAGTTCACTTATTTTCATTATTTGTTTTTACTGACATAGGTATTTGAGGCTATGAATTATTCTGTGGTAACTATCCTATATCTTAGAGATGCTGATATATAGTGTTGCCTTTATATTTTTAAACTCTGCAGTTTTGACTTTTACCTGACAGTTGATTGAGAGAAATTTAAATTTTCCAGGTAGAAAATTTGTTTTTTGAATTAGTTTTGAATTTCTACTTTTAATGCATTATAATCAACAAGGGTTATTTATATCATTTCTATTTTATGTAAAGTATTGTGACCTAATGTGGGTGTGTGGGGGGAGGTTGTGTGTTTTGTTGAAGGTTCTATGTATATTTGAGAGGAAGGAAGATTCTGTTTTATTGTGATGTAAATTTTATACACAACCATGAGATCTTCTTTATTGATTGTATTATTTAGTTATTCTATAACCTTCCTTTCTTTTGTTCATTTGATCAGGAGCAGCATGTATTAGCGTGTGTTTCTCTCCTTTTCTTCTTACATCTTCTGTATCTTTTGCTTTATAAAGGTGGCTGCTGTGCTATTTGCTCCGTAAGTGTCCATAGCTGTTAAGTCTCCATTAGCCCAATAATGTAACATCTTTTTCACATCTGATGCTTTTTGGCCTGAATTTTACCTTGTCTGATAGCAGAGTCAAATCCCAGCTTGTTTACGGCTTCCATTTCCCTAATTTTCAGTCTTTCTAAATCACTCTGTTTAGAGTGGTGGCTTGCTATGTAAGGCGATTTGAAAATCTTTTTCTTTTAGTGAATTAAGCTTATACACATTACTGCTGTACTAGTCTCCACTCTGCTGTATTATCGTATAAAATATTAACTGTACATATTGCATTACATTTTTTTTCTTTCTCCATGTGGTATATTTTCTTTGTTATTTTTAAAAAATAAGTATAACTTCCTTTATTCTGATGGGGTTTTTAAAAATAGCTTTATTGAGATCTATTTTATATACCACATACTTCACCTGTTTAAAGTGTACAATTCAGTGGTTTTGGTTTTATTACTGTATTAATTTTTTAAACTCGAGGTGAAACATACTTAACATAAAATTTATCATTTTAACTATTTTAAGTATATAATTCAGTGGCATTAAGTACATTTATAATATTAGGTAACCATCCACTATTTCTAGAATTTTATATTATCTCAAACAGAAACTCTGGACCCAGTAAACAATATTTCTCCATATCCTCTTTCCCCTCAGCTTTATGGTAACCTCTTATTTTGTAGAGAGGTAGAAAGCAGAATATTAGTCTTTCTGTTTCTATGAATTGCCTATTCTAAGTGCCTCATGCAAGTGGATTCATACAATGTATGTCCTTTTGTGTCTGGCTTATTTTACTAAGCATAATATTTTCAAGGTTTATCCATGTTGTATAATAGCAAGTTTTTGTTTTTGCATTTCTTTTGTAATTAGGGAAGTTTGTGTTCTTTGTTTGAGTGACTGTCTTTATTCTAATATCCTTTGTAATGTTTAATTATCTTGAACAAGAAAGGACTAGCATTTTTATAGGTAAAGTAAAAGATGGTCAGATGTTGTCAATTTCAGACAGTGCAAACTAATGCTATTTGATTTGTCAGAATTAAGTGACAGCCAGTGTCTCCTAGCTATTATTTATGTGACAATCAATGAGTTTATTCTATTTCCTCCTTTCCTCCTCCCATTTTAAGTTGAATTATTTCTATTTTGTCAGAGCATATAAAAATTATGTATTATTCTTCCACTTTGATCTCTGTCTTTATGTTAGTCTAAGACCTCCAATTAAACATATTTAATGCTCATCACCAGTCTTCTAGTCGATTCCTAGGGAAGGGCTTGGAAGTATGGTATTTCCTAGATTCTTGCACATTTGAAACTGTTTTTCATAGCCCGGATGGTTGAAGGACAGCTTGGCCTGATAGTCCTTGCAATTTCCAATTAAGTTCATTCAGGTGCTCAAAAATGTCAAGTTAAGTACAGCATTTTTTGAAGCCAAGTGGGAAGCTAAGTGAGAATCATTTACACTTTTCCACCCCCATTTCTTCCCTTAGCTCTTAAATGCTCGACAGATCTCATTCTTTGGACAGCCACTTTGGCATGGAACAGCCGAGCCCGTATTCTGATGACACTTTTTTCACATAACGTTGAAACAGACGGCACTGTCACAGCTTGGATTTTATTAGAGTCTCCCGTTTGATCATGTAATTTAATGTGGATGTCAGATCTGCGCGCAAACTTTCTATACCAGAGGCTGTGAATAATGCCATGTATTATTTGAATCTCAGGATTTTCTAGAACAAACTCTTGGTGGAGAGCTGTTACACCTTCCATCATTACAGCCACATCTGTGCAAGACACAGTAGGGCCTCCATAATGAGCTGCGTGTCTCAAAGTATTAATTTACCAGTTTGAATGTTTCATTCCCAGTAATTTGTTTTGGGACTACTCTAAAGAGCAAACAGTGTCCTCCCCAGCCTTTTCCTTTAGGGATTCTAATTAGTGCGATTAACCGAGCCCAATTAGTGATGTATTAATATACAGATTCATCAATCTGTTATGAAAACTTTTTCGGACTTAATAAACCCTTGGATTGTTGTTGTCTTTGTTATCTGACATGTCGTCAATTCGTTTACTAATAATATTATTCGAAATGTCACCTTTTCCATTTCCTTTGCTTCATTAGTCTCAGACACAGTGTTGACAATTTCCAATCAGGCTGTTAAAATGAGCGATTCTGCAATTATGTGAGTCATTTCGGCTTTAGCTCTTAATTGCACGACCTTGTAACCAGCTCCTTGGGCTCCATCGGATACTGGGGCAATCGATCTCAGCAAAGAACTTTGTTCCTTAATTTGTGCTTGCAGATGCCTATAAAGGTCACGGCTTTTTTTTTTTTCTGGGCAAAAGCACATTGCATGGTGAGATGCTGGCGAGGTCTGCCTGGCTCCCTTGCCTGGTTAGATAATTCTGCCATCCAAATGAGACTTTTAGGTTGAGAGGGGATGATTGTCAGGGCCACACGAATACCAATGTGTGACAATTCTCATTATGTTGCCTAATTAGTGACTTGGACTTTGGGGGGAAATTACTACTTGTCTTGTGACTATGATAACTTTCTAGCTTTAATTAAAACATTGTCAATTACAGAGGGCATAAAAATATCTGAAAAGTACATTCATTTAGATATGAAATACTAAAGGAGACCTGAGGCTTTTACAGCTTCTGAAAATCAATTTTTAAAGTGTTTTTAAAAATGCTACCTGCATCATTAAATGTTTTGGAAAATATAAATAAAAATTAAAGAAACCTTAAGCATGGAGCACACACAGTAGAATGTATCAATGTATTGATTTGCACTTAATTACAAATTAAATTTCTGAAAAACTAATAAAATGTGGCTATTACCTGTATACAAATAGAATGAAATCCATTTTGAAACAATAGCTTTTTTGGTGCTGTAAATGCTACAATTTCTTTTAATGTATTGATTTGTTTATCACCCTGGGTAGAGTGCTGTGGCATCACACAGCTCACAGCAGCCTCCAGCTCTTGGGCTTAGGCGATTCTCTTGCCTCAGCCTCCTGAGTAGCTGGGACTACAGGCGCCCGCCACAATGCCCGACCATTTTTTTTTGTTGTGCAGTTTGGCCAGGGGTGGGTTTGAACCTGCCACCCTCAGTATATGGGGCCAGCACCCTACTCACTGAGCCACAGGTGCCGCCTTAAGCATTGTTTTTTAATTTCTAGAACAATTAAAATTGTTTTTAATTTCTAAAATAATAATGCATTATGAAATTTTGTCAATAATCAGACTTTGGGCAATTGTAAATATCAGTTTTTAAAAATAAAAAGGTGCATGATGGCTCACACCTGTAATGCTAGCACTCTGGGAAGCTGAGGTGGGTGGACTGCTTGAAGTCAGGAGTTTGTGACCAGCCTGAGCAACAGCGAGACCCCCATCTCTACTAAACATAGAAAAACTAACTGGGTGTTATGGCGGGCACCTATAGTCCCAGCTATTTGGGAGGCTGAGGCAAGAGGATCAGTTGAGCCCAGGAGTTTGAGGTTGCTGTGATCTATGGCACCATGGCACTCTACCCAGGGCTACAGAGTAAGACTCTGTCTCAAAAAAATAAATAAATAAATAAATAAAAATCAAGAAGTAGCAGTCAATAATGAATAAGATCAGTTGTATTTTATTTGGAAGCACCTAATATTAAGAGTCATGGCCACTGAGGTAAAGGAAAAAGCATATACCTCTAATGATAGAATTAAATAATTGTGGAAGAAATAAGAGCTAATCAAAAGGAAAACCAAATATTTTCACATCCCTGCAGGGTAAAGAACTTCACTGGAAAAGTTGGTGACCAGGTGTAATCTACTGACTGATGGGAAGACCATCTTGATCTACTTGATCTACGACCAACCTTGGCTACTTGCATAGCTTCTAGGGGTGCTTTCTGGATGAGGGGGTTACAAATACAATCTCAGGGGCCAGAATAATGATGACTGAATTTAGGATAGATTCCTCCCAAAGAAAGAGAGGCACTTAAAGAGGTGTCAGAGGTACAATGAGTAGTGGCTGCCATCTTGGTTTCATTTTGCAGACACAATTAGCCCTGAGGTAGAGAGATGGGTGTTGGAGGACAACAGCAGATGTTGAATCAACTGCCCCTGAAGTCTTCTTCACCTTTGGGCCTGCCCTTACACCAAATAATACATGTTCTCACATTTTAGCCTCCCAGCCAAACACATCTAAACTGAAGTAATCTTTAATGAGTGTTTTTTCAATGGATAGATGGGAAGTTGAATTAGAAGAGGGTTATTAAGAGATAACTCTAACAGCTTTGTGCACAGAGGGAGCCTGGAGTACTCCTCCCTGCAGGTGGGCCCTGTGTGGGCCTGGGGGCTGTGCGAAGGGCCCCTGCAGGGTTGGCTCTCTCCACTTCCAGCTATGTCAGAAAGTTCCTCCAATTTTCACAGCAAGGGCTGGGAGAGAAACAAACAATTTTGCAAAGTTTCATTATGACTCAGAAAGGAGTGACAGTGTTTCCGTGTGGGGGTGGACGGGGAATGAGTGATCACTCTAGGCTCAGACAGGTTTCATCTTCCAAATATTCGATCAGACCATGAGTGATTGGTGGGTATTAAATGCTCACCTTTAAAGGTCAGTACAGCAGACAGCCAGCCTCGTGGCCCAGCCGTGTGCCTTGGGTAACTGCGGCAGAATTCATTAACTTGTCACAGCCGTTGCAGAGCCTGTCAGATGGTCTTCCATGGGACATATGTTATCCTCAATGATTCTACCTTGGCCAGGCCAAAATATGAAGCCACACAGCCCCAAAGTATGGGGATCTAGGGAAAGTGATGGCCAGTGCTTAATCCAATTCCATTCACTTTATTCTAAAACTTTTAACAGTAGCTAGCACTTGTTGAGTGCTTACTGTGTGCCAGCACCCTGCCAAGTCCTTCTTATTTAATTCTCACAATCTCAACTGGAAGTGTACATGGCAAGCCCCATTTAAAGAAAAAGCAGTCTGGGAGATTAGTGGGTACGTAATATCCTGGGGCAGAGCTGGGCGTCACACACTCCAACAGAAGGGATCCAGATGCCTGCTCTTAACTCTATGCTCAACACTACTCACCCACCTGGGCACACATGCTGGGCCCTAAACCCACCCCCACATAACAGAGCATGCAAACAAGTCACCAGGAAATGGGGAGGGGTGCACATTTTCCAAGCGGGGGTGGTTTAAGCAAGTGCCACACCTCACCTGTGAATAGAACTAGCATGCTGAGAAGGGCCTGCTTTTTCCTTCCAGGGAAATAAAACACCCCCAAGACTTGTCCTACCTGGTGCAAGCGCAGGCACAGCCCACACAAGCACCCCTTCCCATATTGCACGGTTAGAGCTGGGCCTGATCCCTCCCCACAGCGCCCTGGTATTCAGCTGGTATTTAGCACATATCCGGAAACAGTGATTGAAAAATCATGTTTTCTGACTCCAACAGAAATGCCAGTTCACTTAGAAATTTGGAAAGTGTTGAAGCATAGAAGCTAGAACATAAAATTACTCATAATCCCACTGAGAGAAGTGCTGAAAACATTGTGGGCTATTTTCTCCCTGGCTTCCCTCTTTCTGGGTCTCTGTTTCCCTCACAAATTCATTTCTTCCACAAATATTTAGTGAGCACCTACTATGTCCAAGTGCTGACCGCAGTGGACAGGACAACTATCTGCCTTCCTGGGCGTAACTAAGGACAGGAGGGACCAGACAGAACTTTGCACACAAGCAGCAGCTACAACAGGTGGGGCTCCTCCACAAGGGACTGGCCAGAGAGGCAGGAAGGAGGAGGCGACGTTTTTTTTGGCTGGGATCTAATGAAGGAGGAGTGACCATGACAGGCTCTAGACAGCGGTTCTCAACCTGTGGGTCGCGACCCCTTTGTAACAATGAAAATACATCCTGCATATCAGACATTTATATTAAGATTTATAACAGTAGCAAAATTATAGTTATGAAGTAGCAACGAAAATAATTTTATGGTTGGGGGTCGCCACAACATGAGGAACTGTACTAAAGGGTCAGGCATTAGGAGGCATTAGGAAGGTGGCGAGTGCCCAAGCAGAGGGCCTGAGATGCGGAGATACAGCACTCAGGCCTTGGGCAGGAGCTGGGGTGGGCGGCAGTGAGCACTAGGCGCGAGGCGGTGGGGTCTCGCGGAGGAGCGGATCCCAGGAAGCGCGCCCTGTAGCAGGTGGGAGAGAGGGAGGGAGGGAGTGGGCCCGCGCTTCCCCACGCTTCCCATTTGGAGGGATGTGGCCCCCTGATGAGGATGGGTCTGCACCTGCGGGGACCTTCTGCGACGCAGCTGCCCGGTGTACTCGCCAGGAGTGGAGCAAAGCCTCACATCGGAGGGCAGAACCGCGGTCGCAGCCAGGCCCCACTCAGGGGCTCCATCTGACGTCTGGCTTAGGGTCGGCCCCGCCCTCCCAGCTTTGTCGAACCTCTCATCCCCAGGACCTGAGGGTTTCTCCTGGATCCCGAGTTTAATGCAACCGCAGACGACACTGTTCCAGGACCTACCCCATAGGACACCCCTTTCCCGCCCCGGGGGCCTCAAACGTAGCGTGTCCCCAACTGAACACACTCTGCAGCTACCAGACCCGCTCCTGCCCGCCGTGTCCCCACTATCCCGGAACCATCCTCCCGGTTCTTCAGTCTAGAAGCCTGGTGAATTCCAACAGCCCATCCCACATCCCTCCGAAACATCAGTGTGTTCAGGTTTTGTGGACGCCACTTCCTTAAGGGGCTTTGCTCCATCCGCCTTGGCCACCTGAGGAGTTGAGGCAGCACCTTCTCCCTGGCTCGCACCTCCGGGCAGATTCCTAAGAAGGCAGGGCCTCCCTGGGGCCCCTCTTAGCCCACAGTGTAGAGACGTGGTGAGTTCTTAAACCGTGCACTTCTGATCTCACCGCTCTGCTCGAAACTCTTCCTGTCAGGTTTCCCATTGCTCTCAGGATAATGATCAAAATCCTCAACAAGGGTCCCCTGGTAAGTGCTTTCAAAGCGCTTGGCACAAGCACTGTTCTTGTGATGAATAAATCATTGGTCCTAACTGCAGTAGATTAATCATCTGCGAGTGTTGGTTAAATCTCTGTTCTCTTCTGGAGTTAGCTGTCACTGCTGTATTCCCAGCGCAGAGCACAGTGACATGTTTATATGTAGAAAATTGAGCAAAAAATAAAAACAGCGAACATTTGAGTACTTACTGTTTTGCAGAAAGTAAGCTAAGCATTTTGCATATATTAGCAAACCCCGGAAGTAGGTGCTGTCTTACCTGTCCACAGGACAGGTAAGAAAACTGAAGCACAGAGAAGTTAGGTAACTTGCTCAAGGACACACAGAAAAGGCTGAACCCAGGCAGTCTGTCTCCAAGGTCATGCTCACAAATAAACAAAAGATACATTAGTTTATGGTGGGAAACATCAGAAAATGCACAGAAGTTATAAAAGAGAAGTCACTCACAAATGACCAGCATTAACATTCTGGTGTATTTTTTCCTAGACTTTTTGTGTGCCTATGAATAGTTCAGATGTCCTTGCTATTCTGTGTAACATGATTGGTGTTACATAGGGCTTTGTAATCTCCTTTTTTCACTGGGCAGTTTGGGAGAAGACTTCTCATGGTATCATCTACAATTTTTTAATTCATATTCCAGGGTATGGCTGATGCAAAATTTTCTCAACTCAACCCCTCTTGTGAACATTAGGCACTTTCCACTTTACCTAATTAAAACATTATAGTAATCAACATGCTAGTAGTTAAATTGTCTGCTCATCTTTACTTATTTCCAGTGATTAAT
This sequence comes from Perodicticus potto, assembly GCA_963574655.1. Lineage (NCBI taxonomy): Eukaryota > Metazoa > Chordata > Mammalia > Primates > Lorisidae > Perodicticus > Perodicticus potto. The sequence continues at coordinate 13,640 of CAUYRH010073951.1, forward strand.
TCTAGGAAATGGAGTTCCTGGGTCAAAGATGGTGCAGAGTGTTAAAGCTTTGGGTGTGTGGTGCCAAATCACCCTCCAGGAAGGGTAGAGGGACTCAGATGGCCCACCTTGCTGTGACAGGTGTCACCTGCTAGTGCAGAGGTCTGCACCTGGTACCGTCCACCCTGACTTGGGTTCTTGGCATGTAGTTATGGGGAACAGACCTGGAAAATTCACGAATAACCCTCTCTCCCACCTTACCCCAGTGACCACTGGCCTGTGGTCTCTCCCCTAACCCTCACTGGATTTTCACCCGCTGAATCAGGACCCTCTTGTGGCCAAGTCCCAGAGTGCTGTCCTGGGAGATGGAGGGTAGAGTGTTGGCACAGAAGCTGGAATCAGTCTCCCTGCCCTGTTCGAAATCTGGAATCCAGTGGGGATTTTCCATGTTCTGCCAGCAACCAGGGGTGGGGTGGGCGATCATGATTTTTCTCCACTCTCTTTTTTTTAGGTCTAGAAACATGCTGCAGCTACTGAGTTAGATGAGAATTAAGAAAGCCTGGGATTCCCATTCAAGGTGAGACTTTTTTTTTTTCTTACAGAAAAAACAGGTTTTATAAGTTTTCAAATAACCTGGAACAGCTGAACAAACTTAACATGAAAGTCAGCCCCAACTTGGCCCCTGCTGGCTGGGTATGTGGGGCAGGGGCCTCTACAGTGGGTTACAGAAGTGGGTGAAGGTTTATCCAGGGCTGGATGAGGAAGGCACAGCCTTGGGAATAGACAAGAATTCTTTTCCCTGAGCTCCTGTATATCGACTAAAAAATGCTAGGCTGGGGTATTTTCTGGCTTTAAAAAAACATCGTGGATGTTGTAGGCAAAAGCTGGTGGTCCTGCACGGGGAAAGGCCTTCATTTTGGACCAAGAGATCTAGTGCAAGATCCCTTTTCATGACTTTTGCGGGGGTCTGCAGACAAAGAGGAGGGAGTTTGTAGTTTGGAGCTTGTGGGCAGCCATGCATCAACTTTCATTGCTGTTTGTACCTCAAGAAGAAAAAAAGCACCTAAGAGACTGATGTGGAAGGCATGCTACACACCATATCCCATGTAATCTGTACAGGAAGCCTGCCAACGAGGCATCAGCATCTTCTTTGTACAAATGAGGAAACTGAGGCCAGAGAGGTGAAGGGACATGCCCAGGATCATGGAGGTAAGACAGAGTAAGAATGGGAATCTGCCAAAACCCATCTCCCCACGAGGCCTCTCCACCCTGAGATTAAACATGCAGGAAGATGCAAATACACGATCTGCTCTGGGTGTGTCTGCTTTCTAGCACTTTCCTCCCTTCTAGAGAGAGGCCTTGTTGAGGCTCAGGCTTTCTGGAAGAGAAGTGAATGTCAGCTTGTGGGGGTGCCTCACCCCAAATTACCTTAAATGGAGAATGGGACTATTCAATTGGAGATGCTTTTTTGGGGGGTGGAGGCTTAGCCAGAGGCCTTAGGTGAGAAAGCCAGGTCTTCACACGGATGCAGCCAGCATTTGTTGAGAGCCTACTATATGCAATATACTTTATATATGTTGCTTCTTATCTACCCCCGAATTTGGAAAGCAAATTCCCTCTGTTCTCCTCCCCCATCTTATGGCTGAGAATACTGAGCTCAGGGAGGCACAGTAACGTGCCTATAGTCTCATGGTGACTCCGAGAGGACAGGTTCCAATGGATGCCAGCTGACACCAGAATACATAGGTTCTGACACCAGCCCTGTGCTTCTCAAACTGGAGCTTCTGGGACCCCTAGGTCTGGGGGTGCGGGTGGGGCTAGAGATGAGAAGTGGAAGAAACCTGGCTTAAGGCAGGGTTCTAGCTGCCTTGCTGTCACTGGTTTTCTTTTACCTTAGAGCTACTAGTATGTAGAAGCTACAATGCAGGCCTCATCTCTGACCCTCCAATTCCTTATTTATAAAAGCAAGGTAATCATGATGCCCATATTATGGAGAATTAGAGAATGTGCATGAAGGTGCCCAACACATCCTGGTGGCATTCAGTGTTCTGCAGGTCCCAGAGTCTAGGCCAGGTCTGATCTGGCAAAACTGGGGAACACTGAGTTTTGGGGTTGGACCTCAGAGGCTGAAGCCTGGGAAGATTCAAGCCCAGCTCCTCCAATGGTACTGGGGGCAGTTAGCAAAGGCCCCTTGTTCATCTGCACAGGTGGTCTTGTTCATCTGAAGGCTGCGGGTCTGGATGCTAGCTTCCCAGCTGTTTTCTGACCATTAGGATGATAGTCAGTGGATAGGAATCTTTTAACCTGATTTATTTATTTGTTGATAACATGTCAAAAGGATGTATGGTGAAAAAGAAATCCTCCCATTTTAGATCCAAGGCAAACATTGCTAAGATATTTTTATTCAATAATCTATGTAGTTGCAAGCATATGTACTTTAAAACTCTGCCCTCAGGTATACCAATGAGGGTATACCTTTGACAGTGCTCTGTCCTGCAGAGACCTCAGCTTAGCATTGCATGCATGCATGGGTAAATCACCTCATTCTTCTTACAACTGCACAATGTTCTGAGTATGAACCATGGTCTAGTTTGCCATTCCCTGGTGAGGTGATTTCAGCCATGATAAACAGGCTTAATGAATATCTCACAAGAAGTGTGTGTAGGTTTACCAGTAGGGAAAATGACTTCAGGTAATTGCTGGGTAACAGTTATGTCGACTTTAAATTTGGGTAACTGATCTCAAAATACTGTAGGTAGTTGCAATGCCTATTCCTACCAGCAGGGTGCCTGTGTGCCCACATCTTCCTCTCACCAGCAGAGTATTTTGTTGTCAATATAGCAGGTGAAACATGTACCCTGGCTTTAAAAATACATATATAGTTTTTTTCCATTGAAACGTGACACACCGTCATTAAACACATTTGGGAAAATATAAGCAGTGGAATTAACACTTGTATTCCTAGTAGGTGCTCAATAAATATCTTTTCAATCAATGAATAAGGCAAAAATATCACTGGCTCCACTAACAAGAAACAATTCTGTCAACGTTTTGGAGCGTGTGTTTTCTCTGACTATTTTTTCCCTACATAATTTAGGTTTTTTCCCATTCATTATGATCACCCATACAGACACAGTTTTTAATCTTGTTTCTTTCACTTTCAATCACTGACATGTATGTCTCCTTCTTCTAAGTAGCATTTTAAACATCTCTATAATATCTTTGCAGATGTGTGAACCACGGTTTATGTGCATCTTTTATTGTTGTACTTTTAGGCTGTTTTCAATTTTTATCTTTATAAATGATGTAGCTGGTATCTTTACGCAGAGAACTGTTCCCATATTTCATCTTATTTCCTACGGAGAGAAAAAGTACTCAGAAGAAGGATTAACTTAGTCAAAGGTTTTAAAATCTTATTTCGTATTTCTTAAGAGTGATGCACCTTGTGAAACAACTTTATATCTGTTGAAAAACCTGGTTAAGTTCTTTTTTAAATATCGTTTTAAAAAATGACTTGTTCTGAACAATATCCTGTGCCTTTTAGAAAACAGCCGCGGATATGAAAGGAGATTTGTTCTCTGCAAGCTCTTAGGAGGCGATCTGGCTCAGGAAACAGACACATCAGATTCGCGCGTGTATCTGATGGTTGCTATGGGAACAAGTCATTTAACACGCCACTCGGCTAAGCATTGATCAATGAGGGAGGGGCAAGATTGAAACAAATTAGTTGGTGTCTGAGTACCCCCAAGAGATAACAGGCATAACATGAACGTTCTGTCCCCTTCCTGTGGCAGCAGCCTGGGCAGGAGGCAGGCATGGAGTCTTTTTCATCCAGGCTGGGGATGTGGGGAGCATGGGGACAGAGAACAGAATCACATTAGGCTGAGAAACCTGCTCCCAAACCATACATGGGGCAATCACCAAGAGGGCCTTAGACAAGGCTGGGACCTGGGTTCCCAGGGTTGGGGCGGAAGGGTGCCAGTACTGGCAGCCCCACGTCCCCGTGCTGTGTCCACGGAACCGGCTGGGACACAACGCAGCAGTGCTTCTCACTCAGGAAGGGAGTAGGGGTCCAGAGGGAAGCCAGGACTCTCGCCACTCCAGGCGAACACTGTCTTTACGGGGCGGGGTGGGGGTCCCCAGCTTGGCAGCGGAAGGCAATAACTTAGGACGCAGAGCTTCGTTCATTTTTTTTTTTTTGGATCCACAAATATACTACCTGAGCGCGTCGCGGGGTTTCGCCTTGGCCTGAGCAGGCAGCGAAGACCCCAAGGGACCCCAGAGCCTGAGGTTTGGGGTCAAAACTTGGCTCAGCCACTTGGCAGTTTTCTCGCCTATACTGTGTTATGAAAGCGATATGAAGTCCTTAGAGCCCGGCCTGGGGGCGTGAGCGCTCAGTGGTGGCTGCCCTAAGGATGTGAAGGGGAGAGGGAACCGAGGAGCCGCAGGTTTTCTAAGCCCAGGGTGCCGGATAAGACGCGACTGAGTCCCGAGGGTCCGCGCGGGGGCGGCCGTGCCTGGTATCACACACCGAACCAAGGCAGAAACGGAGCAAGGGGTCTCACGGCACTGAGGCTGATCTGTTGACCTCCGACACCCCCAAGAGTGGGGGTGGGGCTTGTTCAAGGGTCTGTGCGGTCCGGACCGTGGGACGCACAGTAGAGAAGCTGGTCCGCAGAGAAGCTGAGTTTGCCTCTCCCTCCCCCAGCTTGGGTCGGTTCAGGACGCTGTCGGGGACCGGGAGGACTCCCCCCACTTCGAAGTCCCTCCCCAGATGAGTTTGGGTTGGAACACTCTTATTAGAAGGCATTTTAACAGCCTGCATCCCAAAGTTTTACCGTCCCGATCTTCGGTGCCAGTAGTTTGAATTCTGGAAGTCTATCATAAGGAAATAACCCTGAGCTCAAAGTTGTCCGCGGCAGCATTACTCATCACAGTAATTGGAAACAACCTTTATGTTCCAGACCATGTACTGATTAATAATGACTCATTTTCTTACTTTCACTGAAGTGATCCCCAAAGACTCAGCCATTGTCGCCAGACCTACACTGTTTGGCCCACTGCGGGGGTGGGCACAGATGGGACAGCCCCTCCCTCACCGTCTGGAATGAGAAGGAACCCGATCTGACCCTGCAGTGGTTAAGAGCTGATTCTGGACTGGATAAGATCTGGATTTGACTTCTGCCCCCTACTTCCTTGTTGTTGACAGTGAAGCCTCCTTGTGCCTCGGTTCGCTCATCTGTATGATGGGCACAGGGGACTCTGCCTACTTCATTTGACACTCCCGTGTGCAGTAGGTAGCTGGTGCCTGGTAAGAACCCTCAGGAAAAATAATTACTCCATTAATATCACATACATGTGGACCGCTGTGTGTGTGTGGGCTCTCCTGGGGGCCTAGGAGGCCATACGACACGACGAAGTCCTAAGAGTACTGGCTGTGCGACCTTGGCCAGTTACTTCACTCCTCCGGGCTTCGCCCTCCGAGTGTGAAAGGATAAAAGCTCCCCTCTCACGTGCAGGGATTAGTGATGATGGCACAGTAAGCAGCCCCGGCCCAGAATGACGCAAGCAGAAGCTGTAATTTTCCCCTAAGGGAGCAGCTTTTTTCAAGGCCCAACACCCCACTCCTAACAGATTTGTGCTGCGCAACTCAAGCGTGACGTGGGCGGCTGCCTGTCAGGCCAGGGGCGCCGGTACCTGAGAGCGGCTTCTGGAAAGATCAAAAAGAAAAACAGCCTCGGCTGCGGGAGCGCTTCTCTGCACGCAGCCGGCAGGGGGCAGGATGGCCCCATTGCTCGGCCGGTGTCCTCGCGTCACCCCGCGCCGCCTCCAGCCTCTGCGCCTCATTAAAGGGCCACGCGACTTATTTCTGCAAAGAGAAAGCCCAGCGGCCCCTCCCCGGGGAGCCCCCGCCATCAACTCCGGGCCTAATAATTTACATTTAATTTGTTAGCAGTTTAATGTTTAATTTTAAAAACTGATTCATTACCATATTAATAAATAATAACATTTATTATTCTCCTAATGAGTGTCCAAAATACAAAAGCAATTACATGTCTTATATATTTTCTCATAAATTGAGACAGCAGAACGTTAATTAGTGAGACTCATGCACGGACCATGTGCTGATCTGGGGTCCTGATCCTGCCTTGGTTTCTGTCTCTGAACTACCTGCCCTCCTGGGCTCCTGCAGTTTCCATAGTTAGAGAGGAGGTCGGCGGTGACCTTGCTCTGACTTCCTCTGGGACCCCTGAGCCCCAGACCCAAGAGCTGCAAGGTTTCAGCTAACTGATGTCCCACACTCGGAGCTCCAGTCCCCTTTTCTTCCCCTCTCCTCCTGCAGGACCTCAGACTCCCAGGCCTGGGATGATCAGGGAGCAGGTGCTATCAGGCCATCCCCACTTTCTGCCCCTTATTCCTTCCTGTCACAAATAACCATTGAGCATGGGCAGTTTAATTATCCTCACTTCACAGTTGGGGGAAACTAAGTCTTGGAGGAAGGAGCTCCAGTCCCCTCAGCTGCTCAGGGCACAGCTGGAGCCCAGCTCTGCTGCGTCTGTTGGTTTCCAGAGTTGGTTCTTGCTTTAGCTCCAGAGCAGGTTGGAGCAAGCCCCGTGCAGACTGGGAGGCAAGGGTCTGGACAAATCCAGAGCCAGCCAACGCCCCTGGCTGGCTTCTCCATGGCTTTGCTGCTTCCTTTGATTTGCAAAGTTGTTCTTTCTCATTGTAGAAAATGTGGAAGGTTAAAAAAAAAAAAGTGGAAAGTAAAAAAAAAAAAAAGCAAATACAGAGAAATAGCAAAGCCAGCAAACAAGCAAGACTCCATGATCCCATTTCCCAGAGGCACACAGTAAGGGTTTGGGATTTTATGCACAGTAAGGGTTTGGGATTTTATGCACCTGGATGTTGGAAAGGGCTGTGATAGGGTGCTACCTTCCTCCCCTGCTCCTCTGACCTTAGGAACCCCTTTTCTGGGAGACAGGGCTGGGGGTTCCCTGTTGACCCCAGAGAAGGAAGTTCAGAGATAGAGGCCCACCCAAAGTCACGCTTCTGGTCTGTACCCACAAATACAATTTGGATAATGTGGAAAATTAATAGGAAGAAAAAAATATAATCCTCCTTCCCCTAGAACCAAGCATTTTGGTATATTTCTATTGAGGACTTTTCCATACAAAAACTCAAAAAGAGATTCCCCCAATAGACGTGAGATCTTACTCCATATGCAGTTTTCCTATCTTGATTTTTTCATTAACTTTATATTTCAAGCATTTCCCCATGTCATGTAGTCATTTTCTAAAATTTTGAACAGCTGCATAATATTCCATTGTAGAGAAGTGCCCTGTCTTATTTAAGCTCCCTTTTCCCAATGACATTGAGGTGACCATACTTGCAGGTGAGCCTCTGTGGAATCCTTGATTGCTACCTTAGGGTCCATTCCTAGAAGTGGAACCACTGGGTCAGAGGGCACGAGTGCCTTGAAGGTTGCTGGCTCCCTCCTCCTGTATGCCTGCCAGCCAGGGCACACCCCATGCACTCTCCCAGGGCAGGCCTGGCAGCTCCTGTTTCCCCACCACACCCTTGGCACCCTCACCAGGGCTGACATTAATTATCCTCTGAACAAAATCTCTGTAGCACTTACCCTTCTCAAGATGCTTCTGTACTGGTCCTTTCACGGGTTCATCCTGGGAATTTGGAAACACAGAAAGGCAGGTCCTGTTCTTTTTTTTTTAAATAATTATTTCATGTAGAGAGAGATTGGAGCCCATTGTGGTCAAGTGCATTTGGCACATAAGATTTTAGAGTCTTTTTTAGATTTCAGGGACCATTGAAATCTCCTTGTGTCTCAGATGATGGGGAAAGGCTCAGCAAGTTGTCACAGGATGAGTGCTTTTTCTGATGTCTACCCGCCCACCCATCCATGCACTCCGCACACCTATTCATCTAGGAACTCATCCACCTACCCATCCACACATCCATTTATCCAGGAACTTATCTGCCAATTTGTCCATCCATCCACCTGGCCAGCCAGCCATTTATCTATCTATCTGTTCATCTATCCTTCTATCTATGCACCTATCCATCCACCCATCCCTCTATCTGCCTACCCATCCATTCACCCATCCACCAACACGTGGAATTCTGCATGAACAGCTCTGGCTCTTGCTTAGAAGGCAGACCTTTCTTTAAAAATGACTACAGTTGTGTGGTCTGTTGAGGTGCAAAGTGGGTTAGATGTTATGGGAACTGTGACAGGGAGCCCACAGCTAGTTGGGGCAGGGATCAAAGGAGACTTCCCACGGAAAAGAGGCTGGCATTGAATCTTGGTTCCCCTGACATTGTCTTGTTAAAGCCCCAACATGTCTGCCATCTTGCTTGCTACTCTGAACCACAGAGAAAAAGCCCCAGTTTACCCATTGGTTGGGAAGCTGGTTCGGCCAGAGAATGAATGAGAGACCCAGCGCCCATGTTGACATCTGTGTGTTATTCTCATGGGTCTTGGGGGAATTAGTGAGAATGCACAGAAGGGTCAGTGCCAGGGCACCATTTTCACAGAGCTACTCTCTCTCCACTGTCACCATTATTATTACTAATATCCTCTGAGGTTTTCCCTTTGGACAGGCATTATGATGAGAACTTTCACTTACTGATTCATTCAGTCTACAACCTGCCTTTCAGGTAGGTAGAGATGATTTTTCCCATTTTACAGGTGAGAGCACTGAGGCAGAGTAGTTATGTAACTTGCTCAGGGACACACAGCCAGTTGGTGGGGCATCTAGGGTTTGAAGCAGGCAGCCTGTCAAAACCTGTGCCTTGTGACAGTGATGAGCGCTGTTGGTGTTCTTATTATTATCACTGTGGGTACCTAGGTGGGGCCCTTAGGGAACCTGACTTTCCCAGGGACCCAAAGAATAATTTGGACCTGTGGGACCCCCAGCCAGGGTTTTCCTGGGCCCTGCTTTCCTGAAATAGCACCCATAGGAGTGTTCCTGCCTCTCCCCCTACTCCTATGGAGTGTGATAATTCTTTCCCTTACTCCACAGTACTGGGAGTTTTCAGACACATCGTGAACTCTATGAGGGGATGAGGGGAAGCCTGGACAGAGTCAGGATCAGGGTTTGAGCTGTGTGATCTTGCATAAGTGTCTCACCCTCTCTGAGCCTCCTGTTCCTGTGGGTGCTCCAAAGAAACTATGGAAATAGTGAAAGAATGCTATGGATGAGAAAGCGCCAGGAATTTGGGCTGAAACGGTCATTCATTACTTCATTTTTTCACTCGTTCAGTGAGTATACAGGTTCTGCCCTACTCCATGCCAGACTCCTTCTTGGCACTGGGATTCCAGCTGTGGACAAAAAGGTCAGGACGTGACCCCACACACTGACAATCTAGAGTGGAGACAGTCTCAGGTGAGCCAGTGGATGGATGATTACCTAGTCCAATGTGAAAGCCAAGTGCCATGGAGAAAGTTTGGATGAGGGGATTAAGACTAGTGGGAAGGGGGTCCAAGGGGAGCTGATGAGGGGGGTTTAAGTAGAATTAAGAGGGCAGAAGTTCCAGGGAAGGAACAGCAAGTACAAGGGCCTGAGGCAGGGAATGCTCAGTGGCCGGGAAGGGGCCTGGAGGAGATGAGGCCAGCCAAGGGAGTGGCCAGACCAGTAGCCAAGAGGTTAAGAGAGGGCTGTGAGCTGGACATTCCTGGCAGGTTTTGAGCAAAGCAGGGATGTGACTCAATTTTGTATTTTAGGGTGCTTTTGGCTGCTGTGAGGAGCAGGCTATTGTGGTGAGGGCAGAGGCAGGTGGGCATAGAGAAGTACCCACAATGACCTGGATGGGAACAGCCGTGGTGGCTCAGACCAGGGTGGTGGCCTGGTTGGATTTTGGGTTAGCTTTGGATATGGAGGATGGAGATGGAGCAGGTTGGGGGTTGAGGAGCAGGAGACAGTGGGTTAGGAGGGAACCAGGCAGCTTTTGGGAAGTGTGTCCTAGCCCTCCGGACTGGCCAGAGCATCTGCCTCTGACTTTCGATGACCCATGTTGAGAGGATGCGGACATGGGAGCAGCGACACACAAAGGTGCTGCTGTGCATGGAGACAGTTTTGTGTGTGGTGCAGGGCTGCTGGGCTTCTTGGTTGACGGTAACTTCTCTCTGTGTTGTAGGGGTCCTGCATACCACCCTTGCCCACCACTAGGCCAGAGCCTCAGCTACTGACTGCCTACCCCATGCCAGTACTGAGACCAAATCCCCATTCCTGTCAGCCCAGGGGCTCTGTGTCACCTGCCAGCCCTGGGCAGGGCAAGGCAATGCTGTCTCTCAGCATCCTGTGCTCTTCACTCACCAGTGAGTGTGACACCCTTGAGACCCTGAGGGGGTGGTCCTTGTTGCTGCTCTGCATGGGACTCTTAGGTGGAGGTGGTAGCTTCTCTCCCTGGGCTCTATCCTCTTCTTTCACCTCATATCCCTACTAAGTGAGGGGACCAGGCACCCCTTGGTCAAGGGGTCTGAATTCCCTGGCCCTGCTAGTTTATTTTACCCCCAAATTTCCTGCCTGCATCAGGCTCCAGCCTCCTCGAAATCCTCAGCTTCTGGTCTTACCCTTCTTGACTCTTTTGCTCAACACCACCAAGAATTTGTCATGTCATCTAAACAAACAGAACATCTGCAGATAGACGCAGTTTTACTGCTCCCTCTCCAATCTTTATGCCTTGTATTCAATTTTTCTTTCCTAATTGTAATGTCAGAACTTTTAGTGCAATTGAATAGAAGTGGCAAGTGTGGGCATCCTTGGAGGGACAGTGTCAATATTTCAGTATTAAGAATGGTATTAGTGTAAGTTTTTCATGGATGTCCTTTATTAGACTGAAGATTCCTTTTACTCTTAGTTTTTTGAGAGTGTTATTAGCGATGGGTGTTGAGTTGGTCATTTTTTTTGTTTTCTCCTTTATTCTTTTAATGTGATAAATTACATCGTTGTTCAAATGTTAAGACAACCTTTTTATACTCCTGGGATAAATCCTCTTGGCTTTTAAAATATATTGTTGGATTCTATTTGCTACTAATTTGTTAAAAATTTCTGTATCCAGATTTTTATGAGAGATATTGGTCTGTATCATCTTTTTTTCGTAATGTATTTTTCTTTCTTTCTTTCTTTTTTTTTTTTTGAGACAGAGCCTCAAGTTGTCACCCTGGTTAGAGTGCCATGGCATCACAGCTCACAGCAACCTCCAATTCCTGGGCTCAAGCAAGTCTTTTGCCTCCGCCTCCCAAGTAGCTGGGACTATAGGTGCCCGCCACAACGCCCGGTCATTTTTTTGGTTGCAGCTGTCATTTTTGTTTGGCGGGCCCGGGTTGGATTCGAACCCGCCAGCTCAGGTGCACGTGGCTGGTGCCTTAGCCCGTTGAGCCACAGGCGCCAAGCCTGTAATGTATTTTTCAACTTTTGGTATTAGAGTATTTTAGTCTAATAAAATAACTTGAACAGTGTTCTCTTTATCTTCTATTTTCTGCAAGAGCTGTTTAGACTCGCTAGTCTTTATGTCTATCAATGTTTGATCCAATGCACCAAGGGAGGGACGGGGTGCAGTGGTTTATGCCTGTAATCCTAGCACTCTGGGAGGCTGAGGCAGTGGAGTGCTTGAGCTCAAGGGTTCAAGACCAGTCTGAACAAGAATGAGACCCTGTCTCTAAAAATAGCCGGGTATTGTAGCAGTTGCCTGTAGTCCCAGCTACTTGGAAGGCTGAGGCAAGAGGATTGCTTGAGCCTAAGAGTTTGAGGTTGCCGTGAGCTATGATGCCATAGCACTCTACCCAGTGTAACAAAATGAGACTCTGTTTCCAAAAAAAAAAAAAAAAAAAAAATCAATATCTATGCCTGGAGTTTTATTTGTGATAAGGGCTTTGATAACAAATTCAATTTTTATAGCAAATATAGGTCTATTCAAATTTTCTGTTTCATCTTGTGTTACTTTTGGTAAGTTGTATTTTTCAAGGAATTTGTCCATTTCATATTACTTGTTGAATTACTTTTATTGAGTTGTCTGTAGGATCTGTAGTGATAATCTCTTTTTACTTTTATTTGTTTATTTATTTTGTTTTTATTAAGTCATAAATATATAAATCATGTATACATTAATGCATTTATGGGGTACAATGTGCTGATTTTATATACAATTTGGAATGTTTACATCAAACTGCTTAACAAAGTCTTCATCTCACTTAATTATTGTGTTAAGATATTTATACTCCTTTTAAAGTCTGGTATTGGTAATTTGTGTTCTCTGTCTTTTTCATGATTAGTCTAGCTACAGCCTTATCAATTTTGTTTATCTTTTCAAAGAATCAACTTTTAGCATTGTTAATTTTCTCTATTGTTCTCCATATAAGCATTTAAAGTTTTAAATTTCCCTCTAACCACTATGTTAGCTGTATCCCACAGATTTTGATATGCTGTGTTTTCATATTTTCATGATTATGCAGTTCTTGTGATATCTTTGATTCATCAATTATTTAGAAGCATGTTTAATTTTAAAATATTTGGGTATTTCCTAGGTATTGTATTGTTTTTGGACTTAATCCCATTGTTATTAGACATACTCTGATTTTAGTCCTTTTGAATTCAGTGAACTTTGTTTTATTACTAGCCTGGTCTGTCTTGGTGAATGCCTTTTAAAAGACTCTGCAGTTGTTGAACATGGTATTCCACAAGTATCAGTTAGGTTGGGGTGGTTGATAGTATTGTTCAGATCAACTATTTAATTTATATCTGAACTGCTTTTTTAAAAATCTTTTATTCTGTCATTTACTAAAAAGGTGGAGTTAAAATCTCTAATGACGATTAATGATTTATCTATTTCTCCTTTAATTGTTAACTTTTGCGTCACCTATTTTAAAGTTTTGTTGTTGTATGAATACATGTAATATGACCTATACATATAACAATAATTTTTGTTTTGTCTTCCTTCTGAATTAACCATTTTGTCTTTATGATCAGGCCTTATTGATCTCTGGTAAAATCCTTGCTCTTGATGTCTCTTTTATCTGATATATTAAGATGATGACCCTAGCCTTTTTACAATTACTGTTTTTTCTTCTCTTTTTATTCACATCCATTTAACTACCATGTCTTTTTATTTGGAGAATGTCAATTATAGAAACTTATATTTGGTTTTGCATTTATATCCATTCTAACAACTTTTCCTTTTTAATCATAGTATTTAGTCCATTTATGTCTCTCATTTTATTTGTTTTCTGTTTGTCCTCTTCATTTTGGTTCCTTGATTCTGTTTCTTTCTTTTTTTGAATAATTCTAATAATCTAAAAATTATGGAGAGGTAGAAATGTGCGCTTCCAAATTTATTATATGAGAACAGCATTACCGTGATATGAAAGCCAGAAAAGGATACAACAATGAAAAAGAAAACTCCAGGCTAATATAGCTGATGAGCATAGATATGAAAATCCTTAACAAAATACTAGCAAACCAAATTCACCAATATGTTAAAAATTTCATTCACCACAATGAAGTGAGATTTATCCCAGGTATGCAAGTATGGTTCAACATATGCAAATCAATGAACGTGATACATAATAATTTTAAATAATTCTAAATTTTTAAAATAATTCTAATAGTATTTTAGGGTTATGTTTTAATTTATCTATTGAATGTTAGCTATGGCTTTTTTATTTTTAAATTTCTTAGTAGCTGTTCTAAGGATCAAAAATACATTCTTTACTTTTCACCCTCAATGTAAAAAAAATATTACATATGTAATCTTGCAACCATATATTTCTATCCTTTATGTTACACTTGTAATATATATCAGCATACATTATAAACTTCATAGGAAAATGCTTTTGAAGGGAAATTTTTTTTTTTTTTATGGTTACCAGATAGTTATCATTTTCCAGGCGGTTTATTTCTTCTGAAGATCTAAGTTTCTGTCTAGTATCATTTCTTTTCAGCTTGAAGAACCCCTTTCAATTTTTTTTTGCAGTGCAGGTGTGCTAGGTATGAATTCTCTTAGTTTTCTTTGATCCAAAATGTTCTTATTTGGCCTTCATTCTTGAAGGATATTTTCTTCGGACATAAAGTTCTGAGTTGAAAGTCTTTTTCTTTTGGGATTTTAAAGATGTACTATTTTCTTCTCTCTCTTGCATCTGATGAGAAGTCAGGGGTGATTTGAATTATTCTTCTACAATATGTAATTGTTGTTTCCTCTGACTGCTTCTATGATTTTCTTTTTATCTTTAGTTTTCTATTGTGTGCTTAGGTACAGGTATGTGTTTTTATTTTTTATTTTTTATTTTTTTCATTCTGCTTGGGATCTGCTACTCTTCTTGAATCCCTAAATTTTTGCCTTTCACCACATTTGGAAAATTTAGGACATTGTTTTACAAAATATGTATTCTTCCCCATTTTCTTACTCATTTTTTGTGACTCCAATTACATTTATGTTTGACCTCATGGGTCTCTGAAGCACTGCTTATTTCTTTTTGACCCCATTTCTCTCTGTTCTTCAGATTGGATGATTTCTACTGATCTACTTTGAAGTTCACTGTCTCTTTCTTCTCTTGTTCTGTTACATATAATGTAAGTTCTGTGGTTTATTCAATCACATTAGCTTTAAGCCAGTGTCTCCTTCTGCTGAAGGGTCGCCTCCTGTTTACTTTTCACATTTCCTGAGGTTCTTCTTGGCTAAAACAGTTTCTTAGTCCTTGTTTTTGTTGATGTTAGCACTTTTGAGGAGTAAAAGTCAGGTATCTTGGAGAATGCCCCTTAAATGGGATTTGTCTGATGTTTTTCTTTTCTGTTTGTCTTAGATTAATATAAGGGTACATGCAATTAGGTTATATCATTCATATTTGTTAGGTAAAGTCCAAGTTGCATAGCTGATGTTTTACCAATGAGTAGGCTGGCATTATGGGTTTTGGGAAGAAAAAAGTCACAGAGGTAAAGTCTTATTCTCGTCACATCATATCAAGGGCATATACTGTCAACACGACTTATTACTCTTGTTGTTGACCTTGATCCAATGACTATGGTGTGTATCAGGCCTATCTATTATACATTTTACTCTTTTACCCCTCTTCCATACTGAACTGTTAGAAGGAAGTTGCTATGTACACCCCAAGGTAAGGAGGGGGAATTTCTGTTCCTCCTCCTTGCAGGTAGAATATTTATATAAATTATTTGGAATTCATCTGCGAGGGAGTTTCATCTCTTCTCCTCCATTTATTCATTTATTTATCTAATCATTTATATTAGTATGGACTAATGGATATTTATTTTATACTTTGACTTATAATCCAATAATAGTGTATTTTTTTGCTCAAATTATTCCAGTTTTGGCTTTTGGGAGCTCTTTTAGTCTCCCTCAGATCTACTGCACCAAGGTAGATGTTTTGTGTTTTATTTTTGAGTACTTCTTCAATTTCTGGCACTACAAGATGCTCCAGGGTCACCTTGTGTGTTTCCTGCATCAGCCCTGAATCAGCCATTTCTCAAAGGAGCCCTATGAGGTTGTACTGAAGAGTGGCATGAGAAACCAAGATCTGGATGCTAGATGTACCCATTGCTAATGTTGCTTCTAGGCTGCTTCAGCTGTAACAATGAAGAGATATATATGTGGATAGGCACCTGTGTATACACATGTCTATAACCATCTGTGTCTGTACTAAGCTATATGTGAGTTTATACTGATGTCTCCAACCCTAATCCATTATTACACAGATCATCTAACCTCCTCCTCATGGTAATCCTAGATTCTACTATCCACCACCCATTTACTTAATTGTTCAATTCCATTATTTATAGAAGTATCAGAATTATTAGTTTGTACCACCATCTATCAACTAGAAACAACTATCAATTAGAGTAGTGCTTATGTGAAATTTTTTTTCATCTCCACTAATTTCTGAAGTTCCTCAGGTTGGTATTTTTTCCTACATCTCTACTGTGGTGGTTTCATGTTTGTAATAGAGTTAGCATCTCTTGTTATAGTCTGTATTCCCTCTTGAAGTCCCCTGACTTCCAAAATGATTTAAAAAACTTGCATATATTTATTCTTTGTGATATAAAGTTCTGTTGCTTTCATGAAGAAATAGAGAATCTCTACAAACCAACAATGAGTAATGAGATTGGAGCTGTAATAGTCTCCCAGTAAAGAAAAGCCACCAGGACCTGGTGGCTTCACTGCTGAATTATACCAAATATTTAAAGAAAGACTGATACAAATTCCATTCCATTTGTTCAAAAAATTATGAAGAGGTAGGAATGCATACTTCCAAATTCATTCTATGAGAGCAGCATTACCTTGATACAAAGCCCAGAAAAGGATACAACAATGAAAAAGAAAACTCCAAGCTAATATAGCTGATGAGCATAGATATGAAAATCCTTAACAAAATACTAACAGACCAAATTCACCAACATATTAAGAATATCATTCACCACAATGAAGTGAGATTTATCCTGGGTATGCAAGTATGGTTCAACATATGCAAATCAATGAACATGATACATCATATCAACCGAAGGAAGGGCAAAAACCATATGATCATTTCAATAGATACTGAAAAAGCATTTGATAAAATTCAGCATCCTTTATGATAAAAAACCTCAACAAACTGGGTATAGAAGGAACATACTTCAAAATAATAAAGGCCATATATGTGACAAACTCTCAGCTAACACTCTACTAAATGGGGAAAAATTGAAAGCTTGTCCTCTAAGATCTGGAACAAGCCACAGGTGACCACTTTCACCACTTCTAATTGAAATAATACTGTAAGTTGTGGCCAGAGCAATTAAGCAAGAGAAAGAAATAAAGAGCATTTAAATAGGAAACAAAGAAGTCAAATTAGCCTTGTACACAGACAACATGATCCTGTATTTAAAAAACCCAAGGACTCCACCAAAAATCTGTTAGAACGGATAAATGGATTAGTAAAGTCGTAGGATACAAAATCAGCATACCCAAATCAATAGCATTTATATACACCAACAGTGAAAAAGAATTCAAGAAATCAATCCCATTTGCAATAACTACAAAGAATAAAAAGTACTTAGGAATCAATTTAACAAAAGATGTGAATGATCTATACAAGAAAAACTATAAAACACTGATAAACAAATTTGAAGTGGAGAGAAAAAAATGGAAGGATATTTTATACTTGTAGATTAGAATAATTAATATTGTTAAAACATTCACGCTACCTGACACAACCTACAGAATCAATGCAATCCCTATGAAAATTCCAATGATGTTCTTCACAGAAGTAGGAAAAAATTCTAAAATTCATATGGAACCACAAAAGACTCCACATAGCTAAAAATTCTGAGCAAAAAGAACAAAATGACAGCATCATATTATGTGACTTCAAGATCTACTACAAAGATATAGTAACCCAAATGGCATGGTTTTGGCATAAAAACAGACACATAGAACAATAGAACAAAATAGAGGACCCAGATATGAATCCACATATTTATAGCCAACTCATTTTCAACAAAGTCACCAAGAATATTCAATAATAGCGAAAGGACTGTCTCTTCAAAAAATGGTGCCGAGAAAACTGTATAACCATATGCAGAAGAATGAAACTAGACTCTTATTTCTTGCCACATACAAAAATCAGAATGGATTAAAGACTTAAACATAAAATCTGAAACCATGATACTACTAGAAGAAAACAGGAGAAACACTGTACAATATTGGTCTGGGCAAAGATTTTTTGAGTAAGAGCTCAAAAACACAGGCAGAAAAAGCAAATATAGAAAATAGAAGTACATCTAACTGAAAAGCTTCTGCACATCAAAGGAAATAATGAAAAAAGTGAAGAGATAACTTACGGAATGGAAAAACTATTTGCAAATTATCCATCTTACAAGGAATTAATAACCAGAATACATAAGGAGTTCAAATGACTGAAGAGCAAACCAACAAATACAGTAAAACCTCTGAAAGGTGACCACCCAAGGGAGTGTAACAGACTGGTCAACATATGAAGGTGATCAACATAAGGAACTAGGCATGCTATACTTATAGGTACATGTGGTACATGTCCAGTTCATGAAAATTGGGTCAACTTAAGGAGGTGGTCAACTATGGAGGTGCTACTGCAATTTGATTAACAATGGGAAAATGTCTGAATAGATATTTCTCAAAAGAAGACATACAAATGACCAACATTTTTTAACAAATATATTAAAAAATGTTTGCCATCATTAATCATCAGAGAAATGTTCATCAAAACCAGTGAGGTATCATCTCACCCCAGTTAGAATGGTATTTTTTTTTAAATGTTTTTTATTGTTGGGAATTCATTGAGAGTACAAGAAACCAGGTTATACTGATTGCATTTGTTAGGTAAAGTCCCTCTTATACTTGTGTCTTGCCCCCAAAAGGTGTGTCACACACCAAGACCCCCCACCCTCTCTCTGCTCTTCCTTTCGGCCCACCCCTCTCTCGCTGTCCCTCTCTCTGCTCATCCCCCCCCCTCTCCCTCCTTCTCTCTCTCTCTCTCTGCTCTCCACTTCCCTCACCACCCCTGTGTACTAGGTCATTAATTATTTTCATATCAAAATTGAGTACATAGGATTCATGCTTCTCCATTCTTGTGATGCTTTACTAAGAATGTGTTCCACTTCCATCCAGGTTAATACTAAGGACGTAAAGTCTCCATCTTTTCTAATGGCTGAATAGTATTCCATGGTATACATATACCACAGCTTGTTAATCCATTCCTGGGTTGGTGGGCATTCAGGCTGTTCCCACATTTTGGGAATTGTAAATTGAGCTGTGATAAACAGTCCAGGACAAGGATTTTTTTCCTTCTGCCCAGTAGATGCCCAGTAATGGGATTGTGGGATCAAATGGGAAGTCTAGCTTGAGTTCTTTGAGGATTCTCCATAGTTCCTTCCAAAAACGTTATATTAGTTTGAAGTCCCACCAGCCATGTAAAAGTGTTCCTTTCTCTCCACATCCATGCCAGCATCTGCAGTTTTGAGATTTTGTGATGTGGGCCATTCTTGCTGGGGTTAAATGATATCTCAGTGTGGTTTTGATTTGCATTTCTCTAATAATTAGGGATGATGAGCATTTTTTCATATGTTTGCTAGCCATTCATCTGTCTTCTTTAGAGAAGGTTCTATTCGTGTCTCTTGTCCATTGATATATGGGATTGTTGGCTTTTTTCATGTGGATTAATTTGAGTTCTCTATAGATGGTAGTTATCAAGCTTTGGTCTGATTCAAAATATGCAAATATTCTTTCCCATTGTATAGATTGTCTGTTTGCTTTGGTTGTTGTCTCCTTAGCTGTACAGAAGCTTTTCAGTTTAATTAAGTCCCAGTTGTTTATTTTTGTTGTTGTTGCAATTGCCGTGGAAGTCTTCTTCATAAAGTCTTTCCCCAGGCTGATATATTCTAGTGTTTTTCCTATGCTTTCTTTGAGGATTTTTATCATTTCATGCCTTAAATTTAGGTCTTTTATCCATCTTGAATCAATTTTTGTGAGTGGAAAGAGGTGTGGGTTCAGTTTCAGTCTTTTACATGTGGATATCCAGTTCTCCCAGCACC
>CAUYRH010073952.1:0-16257 GCA_963574655.1 Perodicticus potto
GTGGCTTGAGCAAACTGGTTTCACACCACCCGGCCAAAAAGCGCCCCCCCCCCCCCCCCCCCCCCCGTTTCCAAAAATCAGCCGGGCGTTGTGGCGGGAGCCTATAGTCCCAGCTACTAGGGAGACTGAGGCAAGAGAATCACTGCGGGGGAGCCCAGGAGTTTGAGGTTGCTGTGAGCTATGATGCCATGGCATCCTACCCAGGGCAACAAAGTGAAACTCTGTCTCAAAATTAATTAATTAATAATTATTTAATTAGTTAAATAAAAATAAAACACTCTGGAGAAAGGCGTGATTAAACACGCGGAAGAGTGAAAGTTTCTGAGTGGGAGAGGGTGCTGGTTGTTTGTATCTGTCCACAAATGCAAATAAATATTGGACATGAACTAGATAATCTGCTTCGGAAATTATCCAGGAGCTTAAGGAGAAACTTTTCTATTGATGTACATTAAAAATGTAAACATTGGCTAATATAAACATTAGCTGATAAATCATTCAGAAAGCAATGTCGGATGTGTCTATTTTTCTTTTCTTTTCCTTTTTTTTTTTTGGACAGACTCTCACTTTATCGCCCTCGGTAGAGTGCGTGGCGTCACAGCTCCCAGCAACCTCCAACTCCTGGGCTTAGGCGATTCTCTTGCCTCAGCCTCCCAAGTAGCTGGGACTACAGGTGCCCGCTACAGCGCCCAGCTATTTTTTTGTTGCAATTTGGCCTGGCCAGGTTCCAACCCATCATCCTACATGGGGCCCAGCGCCCTACCCACTGAGCCTCAGGCACTGCCGGATGTGTCTATCTTTCATTGTCATTTAGAATGCAAATCTGCCTCTTGCCAATTGCATGCGCATATGCTAAGGATAAATTGGAAAATACAGGCAAGCTCTTTGGAATAAGTGCTTTTATAAATACTAGGTATTTTTGAAGTAGAATGCTACAAGAAGCTATAAATATTATTCAAAATGAGGAGCTCTCATGTGGGACACTTCTCTGGTGCACAGACACCCATATACTCTGCAGTCCTGACAGGGACAAGGAAACACTGCCATTGTAGGGAACTGGGTTCCCCATTCCACAGCCAGATTTAAGGAGCAGCTATTCTGCTTTTCACAAGGCTCAGAACAGCAACCAATTACCCAAGACAGACATGAACTCTTGAGCGAATCTATGTGCTCAAGATCTTTACAGGGATCAAAAGCTGTAAGTAACAACACTGGTGTGTACAGGCTGGTTTTCAGGTTCACACATAAAGGAAAGAACTCCTATCAAACATCTTTACTTGTGTATCTGCATAAATACCTCAAATTCAACATATCCAAAATGGAGCTCTGCAACCAGCACCCTCTCCCACTCAGAAACTTTCACTCCTCCGCCATGCGCTAGCAACTTCCACCATCTGTCAGCCAGGTACACCTCAGTGCTGCCCACTTCTTTGCCTCTCCACTGGTATCCTCTGCTCCGGGCTGTCACCTTTCCATGCCTGGATCCTGGAGCAGCCCTAACCTGCAATCCATGCCTCCCCTCTTGCCCTCTCTAACTCCCCTGCTCTCTACAAGTTTTTATTACATCTTTCTCTAGACTGAAAACCTTCTCAGGTCTCTTGTTTACTGCCTTTTGAATAGTATGCAAATTCCTCAGGCGTGAGGGGGGAGGGACAACCACACCTCTCAATTTGTCTGAGACAGCCTCTCCTGGTGTTCCAGTTTGCAAGGTCACCCTACCTACCAGGCCCCTCCTGGCTCACCTCTCTGTCCAGACTCAGCGCCGGCTACTCCTTACCTTGTACGACACACCCCCTCCAGGCATAGTGAATTCCTTTCAGTCCTATTCTTTCCCAACAGTCTGTATACTCGATATGAACAAGAGATTTGAGTCTCTCACTGTCCCTGGACAGTTGGCACCTACTACACTGCTCACATACAGGATATGGTTGAATAAATCAACACAGGGGATATATAGCTCCATAATTAAAATATTATAGCAAATGATACCTGAAGATCTTTAAGAAACTAAAAGAAAAAGATACTCACCAAGCTAGGGTTTGAATTTAATACAATCATTTCAACAATAACAAACTACAGTTTCTAGGTGAATATTTGTAAGGACTATTTTGACACTAATAAAGACACTTCCATTATCCCCCAATAGAAATTTCTATTCTAATTGGTATGGTTTACGCTCAGTCGCTTTAATTTAAAGACATCTATAGAAGCCACATATAATTCTGGAAATATCAGGCAAGAAAATAGAGAAAATTATGGATCTGGATGAATATTGGAACCGATGTTGAAGGTATTCATAAACACTGACTTACAGCATCTCAAAATGTGACTTATTCCTCCAAAAAGGGAGGAAAGAAATACAGCTTTATATTAGTCTATTAAGTTTTAAGAGGTAATACTGAAGACTAATTTCCTTCCTGAAAACAAAAGTTATGGAGCTAGGATAATTGGTTGTAATATTTTTCAGCTATACAAAAATAATTGCAGGGCAGTGAACACACCAACATGATAGCTGCTGTATCTCAAAAATGCACTGAACTGAGAGCTTGCCCGTATGGCCACCCTTCGACATCCAAGGGCTGGGAAATGGTCTTTTTCTGGTTATACGCAGGGGTGGCAGTGCAAAGTCCGAATTATGAATCCTTAGCAAGAGCCTCTTTGTTCATTTGGTTTTAATGTTTACAAAAGGCTCAGAAGAATCTGGTGTGATCTATGGCCAGAAATGCAATCACTTTCTCAGTCTCACTTAAGATACTTGAAACACACCCAACGATCAATTGCTTATTGATATAAATTATGTCCCCACATTGCACTCAGCTATGGCAGTGACCCAACATATTACACTGAATATAATAGAAAGAGAAAAGGCATACTTCCTCCAAACCCACCAGCCCTAGACCACTCTTGAATTCCTAAAACATTTAACTCCATCTGTACTATATTATTCAAAGGAAGCCAAACGTAACAGAATCAAAAAATAGCACAAAAGGGTGGTGCCTGTGGCTCAAGGAGTAGGGCGCTGGCCCCATATACCAGAGGTGCTGGGTTCACACCCAGCCCCAGCCAAAAAAAAAAAAAAATAGCATAAAATACTTGACTTCATTATAGCTATGCACTTGATGTTCAGGGTACAGCTCTGAACTCTTGGTCTCATCCTTTATGATGCTCAAAATAAACTAGCCATCAGTAACAGGCCCCAAGACCTAGGAGCAAATCTCTACATTTTCAATTATGACTATATTTCATTAATTTTCCCAAGAACTAAAAACTGTAAGTTACCTCTTTATATCTTTAATGATTGTATGTGTAAAACTTCAGAAGCAAGAAAAATACATTCACCTGAGTACATTCTCAGAGTGGCTACAGGAGTTCCCTTTTCTGGGTTTGGGTTCCATGATGGATCCAAAACATTACGAACTTCTACATTTCATACTTTATCCAAAGCTTCTTTTTCTATGATAATAACTATGACTTTCTCAGATATCTTCATTTTCTCTTAATTCCTCTCACCAGCAGCAGTGGTTGGTGTTCTTTTCAGGACCATTTCCAAAAAGAAGTCGAGTGTTTAATCCCCTCCTGTCTCTGAAACTTGGAGAACAGAGCCTCCAGGCTGCAGGCTGAGTGCCAGGCCCAGCCCACTCAGCAGGTTACTGAATCACTCCCAGGAAGACAAGATGAGTGATTAAAATGTGAGATGCACCAAAAAATAAATAAATAAAATAAAATAAAATAAAATGGGTGCCTCAGCAAATTCTCAAGTTTATCCAAGACCTCGTTCCTGATCACCTACTAATAATTGAAATCGCTAATAAATCCTTGGACAACAAAGCTCTCTTTTATTATTCTCTCCATAGTATTCTCCAACTACTGTGGAAATATAAATTTCTTAAGAAATCATCAGCAGACAAAATCCAAACTCCTGTAGGCACTGAAGTTACCTTATGTGTATGTGTGTTTTTTGGGGGAGGTCTTATTTTGTTTTGTTTTAATCCCAGGAGTTCACCTTCGGAACAGAAAGGCAGGCACTGGGGCTGTCCGCATGGAGGGGACAATTGGGAGGGTGCAGAGATGAACGTGGAGGCCAACCCCAGACCCCAGAGGCCCTCTATGAGAGCTGCTCCCCTTCCTCCCAGGTAAAAGAAACAAATGCACTTAAGATCTGTTGGAACCTCTATTTATCTGGAAAAGTTTCTGCAACTCCGTCCTCTCTGTGAAGTGCCCTGACTGCCATGCTGGTCCTATCATATGACAGCCTCTGCAAGAACATCCGTCAACAAGGAGAGGCACACGGCCAGGTCTGTGGCAACTTGGTGGGCAGCCTGTGCCCCGCCACGGGGTGTGCTCCAGTACATCGAAATAGAAAGGAGGCTACTTCTGGAGGAAGATGCGAGAAGAGACTGGGAGGCACAGACACAGACCCCAGAAAGGGTAAAACAAGGCAATAATCAGGAAGTCACACCAGCTCACATGCACACTCATACCTCCTATCAACATCGGTTGGCAACCTCATGACTATTACATTCTAATTGCTACTTCCAGATCAGTAGCGCATGCACCAAAAAAGTACCTGTCTATCCTGCAAAGCCAATCTATTTTAAACGCACTATTTAAAACTCCTCTTATAGGTCAAGGGGGATTGTAATTACTGGCAGTTAAGTCTCTCCTACCTCTAAAAAAAAGAAAAGTTCTCAGAAATAAATGACCCCTTTTTTTAAGACCCAAAGCTTCTTACTGCTACACTCAAAACTATAAGCTTATTAGTAAGAGTAACTGTCAACCATTACTGAGCACAAATGGTGTGCCAGTTGTTACCCTCGAACGTTTACATCTCTGAAGGCATTTAATCCTCTGAACAACCCCACGAAGCAGGTGCTGTGGCTGATTTTACATCCAGGACACAGACAGGCACGGGGCCCAGGCTGCAGAGCTGGTTATGTGCGGTCTCACTGGGCCCTGGGCCACTATTCCACACAGGCTGCCCTTTCAGAAAACCAACCGAAAGTGTCCATGTGTGCGAAGAATCAATAACTGGCTAGAAAAACAGAGTCGACGAAGAAGTAACACTCATCACGATGCACTGTCTTCGCCCTCACGGCTCCCTGTCATTTCTGCACTAACACTTTTTTCTTTCTGTTAACAGTAGGTTGTTATTTTCCTCTTTGCCCAGTTCCAATCTCCTAATTCTCTGATAGATCTGGTTGAAGACACATTTCCTTTACTCTAATTCTCACTTGAAGGAGGCAGTACTAGAGGTTTGTCCTAAAGGAAAAACTTAACAGATCTGGATTCGAATCCTAACTCTGCCATGTTTTAGCTATGCAACGTTCAACCATCAATTTCTTATCAGCAAACTGATAACACAGGATCAGTTTCACAGGATTGTTGTGCTAAATGAAAGAATAAAAATGGCATCCAACAGGCCTTCCCCAAATGGAGAACATTATTATAACAAATTCTAAACTATTTTTGGAGGACATCAACATTATTTATTTCTCCTTTCATATTTATTGATCACTTTGAGTTTTTATCTTGAATATTTTACTTATTGTTCTTTTTATTTACTTAATCTTAAAATTTTATCTTCATTGTATTAATTCTTTTTATCTTTAATATTTCATTTATTTATTTATCTTAAAGATTTATTTATGAATTATTTCCTCTTGAATTTTTTTTTTTGTTTTCTTTTGAGAAAGAGTCAGAAAAAGTCACTCTGTCACCCTGTGTAGAGTGCTTATAGCATCATAGCTCACAGCAACCTCAAACTCTGGGGCTCAAGGGATCCTCCTGACTACAAGCGCCCACCACCGTGCCTGGCTAGTTTTTCTATTTTTAGTAGAGATGGGGTCTCACTTTTGCTTAGATTGGTCTCGAACTCCTGCGCTCAAGCAACCCACCCAGATCAGCCTCCCAGAGTTGTCCTGAATTTCAAAAACACATCTGTTCACATACAGGTGATGGAAACAGCTATTTCTTTTTAAAAAGAAAGAAAGATCCAATGTGTCTTTAAGGATGCAGAAGTATTTGATCTAACCACATAACAAAATTCGTTTTAATTTGAGATCTACCAATTTGGAGTTTGGAGATTATGGGATAGGGCCAGGTTAAAGGTCCCCTTTCCTTGGTTAGTAAAAATAACTGGTGTAAATAAGATTTCAGGGGAAGGTATCAATGACTGAAGGAGAAAAATAACCTGTTTTCAAATACAAAAGGAGTAATCTCTTCCATGGAACCACTGATATGCTAATTATAAATAATTTGTCCATTCATTAAATAGCCTAAGGGCATGGAAGTAAGAAGACTTCATTTCATTAAACATTCTATAAAATTTAAATCTTTCACTTATTTAGACAGGTCTTCCTCCTAATTACCCCAAATTAGTGCAATTCTAGTCCTAGTTATACGTATCACATTGTCTGGCAGAACATTCTACACACTGCAAGTCACATCTGACAAAAGTTTAATTAGGTGATCAATTTTTCTCAACAGTGCCGAGTGTCCTCCCAAAATAATTCTGCACAGTAACAGACTCAGTTGGAATTGCTCTTTAAGAGTGAGTTTGGGATGACTGAGTTTGAAAACAAGATTCCAATTCAGCACCTGTTATCCTTTTTTTCTAATTCAGATTCCCGTTTTGAATACTTCCATGGCACCATGAGAGAACTACCCAGAAGCTTAAGCAGAACGGCGGCCCACCTTCCCGCATGCGACACCTACTGTTCCACCAAGAACAAGCCCCACAAGTGACATCCCTCGTGGGGAGGCTTCAACACAGGAGAGCGAGGAACCTCGACTCCTCATTCCTCTCCATCCTTCTGCTTGGCAAACGTCTGGTTTTGCCACTGGTGCACTCAGATTCAGAGCTCTATTTATGAAAATGACAGAATCCTTAGTGTCAGCCTCAACTGAGCTCTCCACGTGGCTCCCTTGGACCATCACAGGCTTCCCTTCTGCCACAGGTGGCTATTCTGACCCTCTGTCATCCTGCCCATAGTCCCTTTCTCCTCTTGGGACAGAGGCAATGTCCTGCCTCAGGGTGGGGACAGACACCTCAGACCTAGGACTCCCCAACATTCTGGCCTTGTCACCCTCACAAACACATCTCTGTCCACTCTCTGCCCATCAGTCCCTCCCTCTATGCCAGCGGTTCTCAACCTGTGGGTCGCGACCCCTTTGTAACAATGAAAATACGTGGCGGCATTAGGAAGGTTGAGAACCGCTGCTCTAGGCCCTGCAGCCCGGTGATCTAATGACAATCCCAGCAAGTCACTCCCCTACAGGTCTGTCTGGGCCACTCAGAGTACACTGACAGCACTCCAGCTTGACATGGAAGGTCCTTTCGATCCCAGCTTCTCCTCTCTTCCACCTGGCCTCTCCCCACCCCGAGCTGGCCCCCAGAGGGAGGTGCTGCCCATGCCAGCCTTCCGGACCTGACCCCTGGGGCTCATCGGGAGTCCTCTCCCATCTCCTCCATCTCTGCCACACTCCTCTCCTCAGCCACCACCATCACCCTCATGCCTGTCCCAAAGTGGTTTCCTACACATCTCCAGTGAATTTCGGGCTCCTGAAGGCAGGGATAAGTCTTAACTCTTTCTAAAACAAACGCATGGGTCGCCGTCCTCCCGTGATTGCTCTACACTGGCTTGCTGCCCTGAGAGAAGGTGGGTGAGAGCACGGGCGCGCCCAGATGCTCGCGGGCCTGGGCACCCCGTTCCAAGCAGTACCACCTCACCTAACAGCCCAGCACAATCAGAGAGTTTTTAAAAACATGAAGTTCTGGGCCTCGTCTCAAGCTGCAAATACTTGGGGAATGAGGCCAAGATGTGTGTCTGCTTCCCAGGCTCCCTGTATGATTCTGCAGAAGGAACCAGCTCAGCCCGGTCCACAGATGGTGTTTGGGAGCCACAGCCTACACAGAATGTTCCTGTCTTGGCCACCTCCTGCTGGGTATATCCAGAATGCCGGGATGGTAACGATGGAATGCTGATCTTGCCAAGTGCCATATGACAACTTCATGCCACCCCTCTCATCACCCCTTCTAAGAATCTCTGACTTTTCACTTGCCCGTCATCCTGTTTTATACCGCTCCTCACATTTTAAGCAACTTGGTAAGAACTCGTGTCATTACCTCCCTCGCTACCTCAAAGCTCACTCTGCAAGCGGAATAGAACTTCAATAATAGACACTGACTTTGCCCATCTGTAAATATTTCTCCCGTTTGGAAAAAAAAAATGAAAACAGTATTCAAATAAAAGCACAAGAAACTAGGAACCCTGCGAATGGTGAAGCTCTAAGTATCACACATAGTAAAGTATGTACGTGACTAAGATCGCCTCACACCCTTAGGATGGCTACCATCAAAAACAAACACGCAAATCCAGGAAAGAATAAGTGTTGTCAGGGATACGGACAAATTGGAACTCTTGTACACTGTAGGTGGGAATATAAAATGGCACAATGGGTTTGATAAAGACTTTGGTGGTTCCTCAAAACAATTAAACATAAAGGCTGGGCACGATGGCTCATGCCTGGAATCCCAGCACTCTGGAAGGCTAAGGCGGGAGGATCCCTTGAGCTCAGGAGTTTGAGACCAGCCCGAGCAAGAGTGAGACCCTATCTTCACTAAAAACAGAAAAACTAGCCGGGGGTGGTGGAGGCGCCTATAGTACCAGCTACTTGGAAGGCTGAGGCAAGAGGATCACTTGAGCCCAAGAGTTTGAAGTTGCTGTGAGCTATGATGCCACAGCACTCCACCAAGGGCAACAAAGTGAGACTCTGCCTCAAAAAAGAAAAAAAAAATTAAACACAGAACTAGCAAATAAGCAATTCCACTTCTAAGTAAATACCAAAAGAATTAAGAATAGGGACTCTACCGATATTTGTGCACCAATGTTCACACGAGCATTACTCACAAGAGTCAAATGCTGGGGACCACCCCAGTGTCTACTAAACAAATGAATGGATATATAAAATGTGGTATACGGGATATTATTTGGCCTTAAAAAGAAAGAAAATTCTGGCACACACTAAAACATGGATGAACCTTAATATTATGGGAAATGAAATAAGCCAGGCCCAAAAGAAACAGAGGTAGGGAAATAGTCCAGCAAGTCCCTTACCCACCTCCTCACCAGACAGATGCTCTAGTGTTCTTTGGATAAGGCAGGTTCTTTCTCTGGCTCAGGAGAGATTATTTTCAAATCACATACACAAATATTTAGGGTTAAACTCATTAGAACATGCAGAGAACCCTACGACCTGTCTTCTCAGGACAAACAGCCCTCTCGGCCTTCTGAAGTGTGATAACCAACCAAAATGAACCACTGGAAGAATGAAAGAAAATATTAAATACTTCATTTCAAGATGAGAAATTAAAATGATTAATATGTAACATATAAACTAAGAGATGAACACATACATAATTAAGGATGTGTTATCGGGGGTGTGAACACATATGATTATATGTGTGTGTGTGTGTATGAAATCTCGGTTTGCTCATTTGGGGTGCTTAAAATAGCGATGGTCTAAATGAGAAAAGACTTACACAGTGCCTGGTACCAAGTACATGGTCAGTAAACAATGGTTCCCTTCCTTGGAGAAAAGTGAGTTGAGGGTAAAGGGGCTGCCTCTCAACATCTAAGTTTCAGAAGCACACCAGAATCCTGTGCCCTTGTTAGGAAGCATGTTCTCAGATGGAGAATGGAAGCTTAACATTCCAGGGCCTTCCACTTTGGCTTCCCCGTGCCAAAATGAATAGATGCCTTGCAGAGCCTGGCCTCCAGGGTGTGGCACCGTCCAGCACACCTGCAGCAGGCCCACAGCCCCTGGCCTAGCCTGGGGCCACTCCCCACCACTGGACTAGAGCTGTGTCTGACATGGAAACATCCATTTCTGGCCCTTCAGTCAGGAAGGATGCTACTACCTACCACCCCTCTGACATCCCAAACAAACATGCTTTGTAACTCTCCACAGGTCTGACTCACCCACATCAAGTAGGATACACCACATGGAAAAACAAGTCCCAGTAGACCCCAGAAACTAAGCTTTTACTGACAAAAGCAGACACAATGGAATCAGAAGTAGAGAAGGCTTCTAAAGTTCAGTTACTTGGCTATAATCTAAGAAAGTGAGTTACTTAGTATCCTAAGTTACTTGGCTATTATTTAAGAAAACGAGTTACTTAGTATCCTAAAGCCTTTTGCTTTAGGTATTTTTCCCTTGATTTTAAAGAAGGGAAGACTGGGGAAGAGGTGACATGTTGAAAATGAAGGAGTAAAATGGAAACTCAGGAGTTAAACAAATAAAATGGAAACTCCAGGGTGAATACAGCAAAGGTGGGCAGTGTGGGTGCCCAGATCCTGGCTGGCACTGAGGGAGGTTCCCAGAAGGCAAGTGGAAGAAGGGAAGTCCTTTCACCCCAGAGCCCCAAGTCTGGCTATCAAACCATCTGCTGAAATATTAACACACGTGAAAAGTGGACCCTGAATTCTAGCATGTCCCCTTTATTTTCTACACAACTCGAGGGGGATAGCTGAGATTCCACTGGGACTGTCACTACTTTTTTAAACTTGCCAGAGGAGGAAAATGCACTTTCTTTTCAAGACAGCTCTCTGGGCTTTACTTTCAGAACTGGCCTTGAAAGACAGACCTAACTTCACAGCTTACTTTCATAGCATATGCAAACACACACAGACACAGCTGGACACTCAGCACAGAAGAGGGGTTTTTCCCTTCACTTTCAAAAAGTCAAAATAAGTATCTCAGATTAAACTGCGTCTGATTATATGGGGCACAATTTCTCTGATTTTAAGTGAAGCCAGACTTCTCTTACATTTCTGTTTCATAGGAATGTTGAGTACACAGTGATCCTCTCCCATTTTTCCTAAGTTGGAGCACAAGGACAAGTGAGCCCACTGAGATAAATGAGTAATTCTGTGGATTTTCTTAGACGATCACAGACTACCAAAATCAATAAGAAATGGGATGCTTGATTTCTGATAAATGAGGACCAAGTATTAGGTTAGAATCTGATTTAGAGCTGCTTTTAACTCTACCTGACCCCAGACACATTGCCTGCTGACGCCTTTTCTTACATCCTCAGGTGTGAAATTTTTAGGAAGTAGCCGATCCCACAATGTTATGTTACAGAAGAAACAGTAACAGAGCAGCAAAGCTGTAAAGGCTCCTACTACGTGTCAGGCACTATGCTAATTACCTTGCATGCATTTGCCCATTAAATCCCCATAACAAGTGTAAGTTAGATGTTATTTTATCTTCATCTTACAGATAACAAAACAGAAGACAGGCTGATAACATAAACTGCCAAGATTACACAGCCAGCAAGCTGTGCCAGGACAGCAACGGATGCCTGTCTGATTTCAATGCTCTACTGCTATGTATAATATAAAGGCGTTTAACGAACTTAAGACAGAAACCACTATTACAAATGTAGAAAAACCCCTCTGACAGGCCAGGCGCACTGGCTCACACCCAACACTCTAGGAGGCTGAGGTAGGCGGCCTGCCTGAGCTCAGAAGTTTGAGATCAGCCTGAGCAAGACCCCCCATCTCTAAAAATAGCAGAGCGTTGTAAAGGGTGCCTGTAGTCCCAGCTACTCTGGAGCCTGAAGCAAGAGGATTGCTTAAGCCCAAGAGTTTGAGGTTGCTGTGAGCTATGACTCCAGGGTCCTCTCTGGAGGGCAACAAAGTGAAATTCTGTCTCAAAACAAAATAAAAAAAGTCCAGCGGACATTATAACCATTCTCACTGTTCTGCTGTTCTGGGCTTGTTGACTCCCTAACTAAAAAGACTTTTAGAAAGTATTTATAACGAGTTATCCATACCCATCCATGTCTACCACCATAGACAGCTAGTTAGCAAGTGCAGGAAAAATATGCCCCAATACTTCACTTATTTAAAAGCCAGTGGAGGAGGCAACCGTAGCTCAGTGGGTAGGGCATCGGCCACATATACCAAAGCTGCCGGGTTCAAACTCAGCCCGAGCCAGCTAAAATCAATACTGACAACTGCAACAAAAAAACAGCTGGGCATTGTGGCGGGCGCCTATAGTCCCAGTTACTTGGGAGGCTGAGGCAAGAGAATCACTTAAGCCCAGGAGTTTGAGGTTGCTGTGAGCTGGGACGCCACTGCACTCTACTGAGGGTGACTCTTTCTCAAAAGAAAATAATAAATAAATAAAAGCCAATGGAAATAAAAATCCAAATGCATTCTCCATGTTAACCACAAGTCCCAACATATTAATAATTACAAGCACTAGCATCTAATCCAAGTGGATGTTTCACCTTAGGTATTTTGTGGATTCAAAAGACCTATGTTGTTTTATAATTTCATCAAGGATCCATACTGGAATTTTTTTTAAATGCTGATGGAAGCTTATGTCTCCACAAACCGGTAGGTCTGGAAACTGGCCCAGGGTCCTCCTGTTTGCTCCTCTGGCCCAGGCAGAGTGGATCACATGCTGGATACACCACAATTACCCTGGAGGCTTCTTGGCATCAACCCCCAGGGCACGAGCTAGGCACACGGTTAAAGAGGTGAGATGCAGATTCCCCAAGTGAGATGCAAGGATGTCCTTGAAACCCTTGGGAATGTCTGCAAGACCAGGTGCCCCCGTATGTATACATTTAAACTCCTACTGTGTACCTGCTACATACATACATACATACATATATGTATATGGCACTTGGTAGACGCTAGAAGTACAAGGTCAAGTGAGACCTGAGCCATATCCTCAAAGGGCTTCCAGTGTAGAAGGAGGGTCAGACGAGGGGATGAACCCAGAGGTGTGGATTGCTTCAGAGGTGTGCAACGGCTCTGCAGGAGCAGAGGAAAGGTGGAGTTCACTCCCACTCCATCAGGCTTCCTCGAAGGAACTAAGTTCCTAACTCAAGGAGGCAGTAGGTGGAAAGTGGGGGGAAGACAGGGCACTTACTGGAGAGGGAAAAATGTAAGGGCTCTGGAAGCTTGTTACAAAACAAAGGCAGCAGGGTTGCAGAGTATTAACAAAACTCAACTGTATCTCTTTGTGTCACTTACATGCAATTCACTCTTCATATCAATATCTGCAAGTGACAACTTGCTATTCTGTACGTGTGTGTGTGTGTGTGTGTGTCTGTTAGGATTCTTGGTTTCATTCTACAGAAACCAATGACAATACTGATGCAATGCTTCCATTGGACCAAGCTCAGTGCTAAGTGATTTATGCATATTAATTCATGCAAAGCCTGATAGGTAGGTACCAGTCTTATTTCCATTTTGCAGGTGAGATAACTGAGGTCTTAAGAAAATATTCAATTTATCTACGTTAACCCAGCTAGCAATAAAAAGGCTGCATCATGAAGCCAAGCTCCCTGGCCCTCACCTCTGCTCTAAATCACAATGCTCCTCAGCCTTTCAGAAAAGAATACTGTGGAAGTTCTGTAAGTCGACCTCCCAAGGGACTGCAACAAATGGTCAATATACAGAGGTGGTCACCAGGAGAACTAGGCCTACTGTACTGATACGCACATGTTAGTGCACATCCAGTCTGTCAAAATTAGGTCAACTTGAGGAGGTGGTCAAGGTAGGGAGGTGGTCAGCTGTGGAGAATCGACTGCCTGTTAAAATATCCTGAGTAAAACCCAGGATTCCAGGAAGGGTTGGAGACCCAGACTTGGATCCACTTCAGTGAGGACAAGCACAAACCTGCAGCTGGCCCCCCAGCAAGGCCACGTGGCACACCACCCAGGACACTACCTGCTGGCTGCCACCACTGCCTCGGGAACCATCTTGCTGCGAAGCCACCTCCACCTCCAGGGGCCATGTCTCACAGCCCCCACTATCGTTCCTACTAGAGCCAGATTCAAAGTCTGGTAGGGAGTATGCAATTGCTGACACCTCGGTCACTGGTCCCTGCCTCGATGTACAGAAGGCCAGGAAATTAATCATAATACATGGCAACCGCAGCGTCTACCCAGGGAACGTGGACTCAGCCTTCCATCAAGGTTCAGAAAGCAGTATGCTGGTGTCCGGGGCCTGCTGTAGCAAGTACTACAAACTAAGTGGCTTAAAACAGACACCCATGCTGGACGCTAAAAGCCCAGGTGCTGCAGTAGCAATGTTTCCTTCCGGTGGGGGGGCTGGGGGTAAATCCATTTCATGTCCCTCTCTGGCTTCTGGGGGCTGCTCGCAGTCCCTGGCCTTCCTTGGCTGGGAGACACATCACTCCAGTCTCTCGCCTCTACTGTCACATGCCGTTCACCCCTGTGTCTCTTTTCTTCCTATGAGAACACCAGTCATACTGAACTTAGGGAGCACTTATTTCTAAACAAGGACATAGTCACAGGTACCGGGGCTAGGACTTGAACACGTTTTGGAGGGAAAACACACCATACACAACAGTGGGGAAATACATCAACACAGAAGAGAGGTTCAGGTGTGGCCACAAAGCATAAAAAAAAAAGAAAGAAAGAAAGGAAGAAAAAAGGCAAATACCCAACATACCTCAATTATGGCAGGGGACTTCATTTTCTATAATAACGAAATAATTTCAAAGCAAAAGTTGCATATGCCGGAAGCAGTCAGTGGTCTATTGGCTCTCCCAGGGGAACCAACCAGACAGAAATTTGTTCGAGGTTAGATGGTTCCTGTCCCTGAAAATATGGCCCTGAGAGGGAGGAGGCCAGGCACAAGTCCTGCCACTCCTGTTGCCCACAGGCATCTGCCAAATATCTCTCTTTTATCTTCAAAAAGAGAAAACTTGGCCTGGAGGGCCATCATGGATTAAAGCAGAAAGATAAATGGAGATTTTGACTGTATGTATGAGTTACCTGAGCCATAATTCTTCCACTGCATAGGTATATGACAGATGTTTCAAATGTACATTATTTACATAGCTGGCCTCCTCTTTTGTACGGCTGCTTGCATAGCTCTCTCTGCAAACCCGACTATAGATATCAAAAGTGCATCCCTTTTATCAGCAATACAATGGCTTCTAAATAAATGCGAACGCTAACAGAACAAATCCAAGAATTAAAAAGCACTTTACTTTTAGGAACAGGAGAGAAATCTCCAAGCAATCCTAACCTCAAACCTCCAGGTTTGCCAAAACACTTATGGAATCAATTGACCCTCCATCTGCTGGAAATAAAAATAACCAAGTCATCTGCTCCCCTCCAAGAAGTGGAACATAAAGTACAAAAAGCTAAGCTATTCTTGTATTCTCAGCTAACACTGCTGCGTAAGTGACCTCCAACCTACATCTACAACTTTTATTGTTCACATGTAGGCCTGGAAGTCCTCTCTGTGTGGACAACCAACCAGTTAGCCCACAATGCAACTCATCTGCTCCACTTCTTTCACCTTCCTGGTCACTTACTGCATTTTTCCAACAAAAAGAACTAATTCACCTTTTATTTTCTTTCACCACTTAAACCCAACCAATTATAAATACAGCCAGATCCTCTGGTCTGTCTATCCTGCAAGCCACTCCCTGCCCCATTTTCTTTCTCTTTTTTGGAGAGACAGAGTCTCACTTTATCGCCCTGGGTAGAGTGCCATGGCATCACAGCTCACAGCAAACTCCAATTCCTGGGCTTGGGCGATTCTCTTGCCTCAGCCTCCCGAGTAGCTGGGACCACAAGCGCCTGCAACAATGCCCGGCTATTTTTTTACTGCAGTTGGGCCGGGGCTGGGTTTGAACCCACCACCCTCAGTATATGGGGCCGGTGCCTTACTGATTGAGCCACAGGCGCCGCCCCCCGCCCCATTTTCTAAAGGGCTCCTTTCGTCTTTCTCTCCTTGCCCCTCAACTCCAAATCCACCTAAATTTCACGATCCCACCTGGCCTACCTAGGTCTCCTTTCTAGGTACCTTCCTCCGGTTACAGGTGACAAATTTCACATATCCACTTTCACTTCCAGCTTTCTACCTTGGTCTGTGCTGCTTCCACAACTTCCCCTAATCCTTCTCAATCTCCATCTCTTCTTCCCCTGTGTCTCTCATCCCTGTGTCACCTTCAAGACCCAAGTCCGTCTTCCCTCCAGGCAGCCTTTTCTTTTTTTTTTTTTTTTTTATTATTTCTAAATATATGTATTTTATTATTCTTCATTACATTATTTCCCCCCCCACCCCTCCGTGGTAAGACAGAATTGATTTACAGAAAAGAATACAGAAAACACCAAAGCTCCTGGTAGTGGGAGAGAATTCAAGTGGGGACAGAGAAGCTCTCTCCGTTCCTCTCCCGGTCTTTCCCCGTCTCCTCCTT